>APFE030434969.1:47569-81437 GCA_000404065.3 Pinus taeda | reverse complement strand
AGTGAAGCAAGTTTTCAGGTATTTGCATGGCACTAGTGATTATGGTTTGTGCTACCAAGGAAGACTAGGATTGGACAGAGTGTTGGATATTCGTGGATTTGTTGATGCAGACTGGGCTGGAGATCTGGATCAGAGAAAATCTACAAGTGGGTATGTGTTTAACCTATTTGGAGGTGCAGTCAGTTGGATGAGTAAGAAACAATATGTAGTGTCACTATCAACTATAGAGGTATAATACATGGCAGCCACTCATGCAAGCAAGGAAGTAGTTTGGTTGCAGAGATTTTGTTCAAGTATGGGGTTAGTATAGGGAGCTATAAGGATAGACTGTGACAACCAAAGTGCAATTTTCTTGGCAAAGAACCCTTCATTTCATTCAAAGACAAAGCACATTGATGTTTAGTATCACTTTGTGAGGGATATGATAGAAAACAAAAAGGTATTGTTGGTAAAGGTGGACACCTTGAAGAATACTACAAATGCATTGACAAAATCTATGAGCTCTAAGAAGTTCTCTTGGTGTAGAGAAACAATGGGCATTGCAGGGCTGGATAAATGACTAAGCTCTATTGTGGCCCTCTGTGGAAAGGCAACAACAAGTGGGAGAATGTTGGGTTGTGTTATATTCTTTCCATAACTAGCCCATGTAGTTAACTATGGGGTTAGAGGGGGGGCGGAGCCCCCCCTTCGTTGCGCCGATTGCGTAGCGGAGGGTCCACAGGGTGTTTGACCTACCTATGGTTTTTTGCATGATTTTTGCACATGGTTTTGGATGCGATGGTTTTCAGTCCATGGTTTTGGATGCGATGGTTTTCGGTCCATGGTATTGGATGCTTCGGCATGTATAAATATGTATTGTAACATTGAAAGGAACATAATGAAAAATCAAGTTGGTAGTCCCGGTTTTTGGATCCAAGGAAAATTTTTGTGTAATGTGTTTTATGTGTTATGCTCTCACATTGTTTATTTTCTGTGTTTTAGAATTCCTATGTAGGTAATTTTTGTACGGGGTTAAAACCTACAGTGCCACTACGATAGCAAATTCACACTGTAGGCATGTCAGCGAGACTACGTCAGTAGTTAGGCTGAGTGATCATAGCGGTCTCATGCTACCATGAGAATCGTGCGGGCTAATAGCCTTTCTAGCTACTTTTACACATTTTATAGGCTTTGCAAGCTAAGTGTCTTAGAACACTTTATTTTTTGAGATTTTGATGTAAACACTCTGACAGACACAATATATATTTATATACATGTACATGTTTTATTTTATACTTATGTGTCCATGAATCATGATGTTGTGATTGGTTTCATAAATTACACAAATGTCTATCAAGAACATAGTTTGCTAATGCATCTGTTAATGTATTCAAATTGTGTGGAATATGTTGATATGTGATAAAATCAAAATTTATTTCTAGTAATCGAACATGTAAATACATACCCAATATCTGTGGATTTCTTACCAAATAATGATTGTTTAACTATAACACAACAAGTTGTGAATCTAACTTGACAACTAAATCTCTAATGCCAAGAGCAACTACTTCTGACAAGAGTCAATGACTGCACTGTATTCAACAACATTGTTAGTTGTTTGATTGAGGCATATACCTTGTAAGTCAATCAACTCGCCATCAGGGGCAAAGAGTGCCCAAGCTGCGAAAGACAAATTTTGTGTGCTACGACAAGCACCATTAGAAAAACCGAGATAATGAATTTATGACATCTGCAAACAGAGTGGAACACAAGGTAAGCAAAAAAACACATGTCTGCAAAGCAAACAAACACACCAAAAATAAAAAAGCACACACTAATGTACAAAAAGTCATTACACGAATTTCACGCATAACACTTTTTCAAATACAACCCATTTTAGGGTTGTGACAATGCATTTCCTTCATAATCAACTTCTCATAGGTGCCTTTTTGCAAAACATGTTTGACGTTATATGGCCCATGCCACATAAGTTCTAACTTTCTAGTTCCTAACTTATCATCAACCTGATCATAAAGGAGGACCAAGTCGCCTTCAGAAAAAGTGCGAGGAGAAACTGTTTGATCAAAATGAGCTTTGATACATTTATTTTGGGCTTTGATTATCATTGCAGCAATGCGACGGGTCTCGTCAAGCCTCTCAAGGTAGAGTAACCACTCCTCTTCAAGCAAGGTATTCGGAAGAAGTTCAACAACTAATTTGAGTGAAGGTATTTTGCATTCAATCGGGAGAGTTGCCTCTAAACCATAAACTAGCTCGAATGGATTAAATCCAGTGGTTGTATTAGCGGAAGTTTTGTATGCCCAGAGAGCTGAGAATAACATCATATGCCAGTTCTTTTTGTGCTTCCTAATGCTACGTTGAAGCATAGTAATCAGAAATTTATTAATTGCTTCGACTTGGCCATTGACCTATGGATAGTAAGGAGTTGAGCTATCATGATGAAGTCCCAGCTGAGCAGTCAACTCTACCATCATGTACTGACGAAAATTTGATCTAGGGTCAGTTACAATGGCTTGAGGAACACCAAAACGTGTTATGATGTGGTTGAAGAGGAACTGAGCAACAGTGATACCGTCATCATTGTATGTGAGAATCACCTCAACCCATTTAGTGAAGTAGTTGACGACGACGATAATATAGCCATGCCCCTCGGTTGAGTGAGGGTTACATGTCATGAAGTCAATGCCCCATTTAGCAAACGGGCCAATAGTAACTATTGGGTGTAAGGGTGTTGGCGGGGTTCTTTTTTGCGGTTAAAAATCTGACATTCATGGCATTTCTGAACAGCCATAATACAATCTGTAGAGATGGAAGGCTACAAATAACCAGTGCGAAGGATTTTCTGAGCAGTGGTGTAGCCTAACATATGACCACCATAGGCACCAGAGTGTCAATCATTTAAGACCCGTTCAGCCTCTGCAAGTGTGGGACATCTGCGAAGAACAGAGTCCACACCGACTCGATACAATGCACCCCCAAGAATCCAATAGCATTGGGACTAATGCCAGATGTGACGTCAGTCAGATCAAGACAACTCATATCGGAAGGTTTGGGTTTGAAGATAAATGATAATATCTCCATACCACGGGTCAAGAGTGTTGATGAGAAACATAGTTTCATCAGGAAGTTGCTCAGCGAAATCTGTAGAAGTGCTTGCAGACAAAAGGGCACATATCAACTCAGCAAAACAAGTGATTTCTTTGATTTGGTAGCAGTAAACTCCAAATCAAACTCCTGCATGATAACAATCCATTTGGAGTATTTTCCCCCCAGTAATTGACGAGTCAATGTATAGGCCATGGGGTTGCAATCAGAAATCACTATGGTTTTTCATAAAAGGATATAATGACGAAGTCTTTGGACAACATGGACTACTGTCAAGGAAAGCTTCTCAACATGGGCATATCAAGATTCAGTGTCAAGGAGATTTCATCTCAAATAATAAACCACATGTTTTTCTCCATCATTGTCATCCTGAACCAACACCATACCAATGGTACTATCAGCTGCAGCCAAGTACAAGAAATAATCATGTCGATAATCAAGGGGATGTAGTAAAGGAGCACTAATAAGTGTTTCTTTCAAATGTTTGAAAGATTTATGGGCAACTTCATCCCAAATGAAAGGGATCCCCTTCTTAAGCAAGCGAGTAAAATCCTTGGCGAGTTCGACATAGTTAGGAATGAATCGATGAAGAAAATTAGTCTTTCCCCGTAGGATTTGCAATTGAAGCAAAGGGGTAGGGGGGGTAAGTTCACAATAGCCTCAACTTTTAAAGGATCGATTCGGATGCCTTCGTGAGACACTACAAAACCCAAGAGTTGACCAGATTCCACACAAAAAAATGCACTTGTGCGGATCGAGATGGAAGTTATAATGTCGACATCGCAAAAAGATGGATCTTAAGTGGTCCAGATGTTCATGAAGTTTAGAAGAATAAGCTGGTAAATTGTCAAGGTAAGGTTGAACAATGTGTCGAATGTCATGAAATGCATAAGAAATTGCTCTCTGGAAGGTAAAGCCAACATTTTGTAAACCGAAAGGAAGCTTACTATAGGCAAAAGTACCCCATGGACAAATAAAGGTTGTCTTATGTTAATCAGCAGGTGAGATGTTAATCTAGTTGTAACCAGAAAATCCATCCATAAATGAGAAAATCTCACTCCCAGCACCCTCATCGATGATCTGATCGATGAATGAAGTGGGATAATTTCCTTTTGGACATGTGTGATAGATGTTGTGGTAATCAACACAGACACGAATCATGCCCTTGTTTTTAGCAACAAGGACAATGTTAGACACCTAATATGTCAATGGGATTGGATAGATAAAACTATCTTTTAAAAGCTTTTCCACTTCTGCCTTAATAGTGGTAGCGTTTTGAGGACACACAGGACAAAGTCGTTTACGAACGGGCTTTGCACCAGGATAGGTAGGTGTTTCATGCACCACTATTGTTGGATCAATACCAAGAATTTCCTCGTATAACCACGTGAAGACGTCTCGAAATTCTTTGAAAAGTTCAGTGTAAACCCTGATCTCATCGGGAGAATAGGAAACCCCAATATGAACATTCTCGACAATTCTAGGTTTAATGGAAATGTCAAGAGGCATAGTTGCAGTAATGTTACCCATATTACCCTCAGATAGGACTTCGTGCACCAAGACAAGTGTTTGAAGTGGATGTGTTGGGAAATGAGAAACAAACGCTTCAAGACATGAAGGCATCTCACTGAGACTGGGAAGAAATGAAGAACGATGATGGATATCGTTCCAAGGAGTTTATCCAGAGACATAACCTCAATGATACTCTCGTTGGTGGGGAATGTCTCGCTCAAAGGATCCAGAGAATCCCATGAACCAAGCCAAGGAGATGGCACATAAGTATCCAGGTTCATATTGAAACCAACATGACTTTTTGAAGCAGTCGTTGAAGCCAAGATAATTTCTTGATAGTCTTTCTCTAATGGACTTAACAACATAAAATCACCAAATGAATCAATTTTATATGGATTAGGAATAATCCAAGGATCTGTAGAAACCGAGATCATATTGATAAAAGTGACATTTGGAGGTGGGAGAGTAAAAGTACCCATTAAAGAAGAATCTTTGAAAAGATCTACCCCCACACTCTCATAAGGAATTTCGGTATTTCCCACATATGGGACATTTTTGTTCGATGAATTGGAAGATAAAAATGACAGTTGGTCAACGGTGACAACTTTTCCTTCGTGAGGAAAACAAAGCACCTGTAACAAAGAAGAAACCACACAAAACATAGCGTGGGTCCAACTTCACCCGAGAAGAAGGTTGTAGTTGATATTCGCATCTACAACTTCCACTTGTAGATCAACGGTCTTTCCTTCCAACATGATAGGCAATTTTGTGAGAATACCATACACATGGGAGCCACTGCCATCAAAGGCCTCCAAAGTGTTTGGGGACTGATTGAGAGGAGGAGAACCAAGGGCCTTCCAACACGAAACAAACATGATGCAGGTGGAATCACCTTCATCAATAGCAATATGATGAATCGTATTTCCTTTAATGATAACTTGAATCAGAAAAGAAATCTAATGAGGAAGATGAGGAACGGTATTTTCAAGATCAAAGGTAATTAAACTCGAATCGGAAGGATCAATAGATCCTATAGCAGCCAACAATGATTTCCACTGCGTTGGACATGTTTGGAGAACTTCCAAAGCAGACATCATCAAATGTTCTTGAGCTAAATTGTCAACAATATTATAATGTTGTGCAACTATAGCGTTTGGATTATAAGATGATTTCTGAAGTACACCTTTGGGAGGTGGTCGAATTACGGATTCATTGTTAGGATGCTCAATATGTAGCAGACCAGAACTAGATGGAGTGGAAGTAGAAGGTATATTGGTGACTTCTTTCTCCGTCATCTTCTTTTGTGGGGTTTTATAGTCCTTTGTTCGAGTAGCAATCAAAATAGGCAATGAACCTTGCATCATGAAAACTTGGGAACCAAACGAGGCATAGGATTGCGGTTGGTCTACCAAGTGCGTCTACTGAGATGGAAAAGGTTCTTTCAAAAAAGTTGGTGTCCCTTTGAAAAAACGATTAACTTCATAACGTCGAGGACAATCCTTGGTATAATGGTCTTCCTCACAAATGAGGCAAGGATATTTCTGCTTTCTCTTGGAAGCATCATCAACAGATGATTTGGGTGGATCTTGTTTCGGGGTATTAGTTTTGGCTTTACCTTTACTCTTTTTCTTACTTTTGGAGGCCTTATCTGCTACGGTAGACAGAACATCATGTACCTCGAAGGTTTAACCAGCCTTTGATGAATCCTTCGAAGGATGGTTGGAAGTATTACCTGGAATAGACTTTTGCTTTGAAGAAGTCTTAGTGGAAGTCTGGGACACTGTTCCAATGGTACCATCAACAGGTGGTACATCAGTAGACTTTGAAGGTGCCAGATTGGGATCTGAAGATGGTCTTGGAGCATTGAGCAACATCTCGTATAAAGTGCCAAATTGGGAATAACCTAAGTCTAGATATTGGGAACGAGCAATAGCTTGATCCTCAGTAACACATCCACCCATTTCTATATCCTTAGCAATCTTGTTTACGAATGATTTTTTGAACCATTCGGTCAACAACTCATTAATAATATCAAATTTGATGAGGCAACACCTATGTCTCCATTCATGGATATGAATGGAAATGTGTGTCACAGTATCTTGCTTGAGAGATGTCAGCAAATGAGTGCCAGTTTCATAATGAACTGGCAACTGGAAGTCGATGCGTAAAGCCATAGCTAAAGAGTTAAATTCAGCATAGGTACCTCAAGGTAACTCAACATACCATTTTGTGGTAGCACCTGCTAAGGTTCTCTGAAAGAGGAGAAGACGAATAGAGACATCAACATAAGAATTTGAAGAGCATCATAAGTGATATGTCATCACATGGGCTTGTGGGTCCTCTTTAGGTTTTCCTTCGAATTTAGGGAAATCAATTGGAATTTTAGTTAGAACTGGAGGCCAATAAGGTGAATGAAGAATAGGATCATTTGTGAGCCTTGAGACATCACGTAGTTCCAACATAGCCAAAAATGGCAATTGCAGATTGAACAACATGTAGGGCCTTTGAGGAGGCCCAAACTGTTGGTTATAACCTTTCTGGTAAGGATTTTTCCCCCACATCGGAGGATTTTGACCATAGGGAACTTGATTTTGTCCCCACTAAAAGATACCTTAACCATAAGACAGATTTGGTCCAATGTAGGATTGATATTGGCCTACCACAAGCCGTTGATAAGCATTATATGCGACATATGGGTTATAAGGTTGTTGGACCTGTTGACCCTGGACCTGAAGAGATTGGTCCTGCTACTGCAAGGGTTGACTTTGTGTTTGCAAGGGATGACCTTATTGATACACATATTGAGCTTGTTGTTGCAGAGCTTGACCTTGCTCTTGCAAAGGCTGACTTTGCTACTACAAAGGTTGACCTTGCTACTGCAAGGGTTGGCCTTATGAGTACAAAGGTTGAGTAGGTTGTTGAATAAACTAATTTTGTTGTTGCAAAGGTTGTTGAGACTGCTAAGGGTTACCCTTGTTGTTGGAAGTGTTGTTGGATAGTTCCTTGGGATATACCTTACAGGTATTGGAAATTTCCGAATTGAATCTTACCATATCCACTTGGAATAGTGGACTGGTTAGGCTTTACATAAGCTCTTGCTTGTGGAGTGTACGATGGATTGACCGAAGCTTGCGAACTATATGGAACATAAGCCTACTGGAGTGGAATTTGAGCCATATAAGGCTGCTGATATTGGATATTACTTGACCTGGATGGACCAACAGGGTTAGGAATACCACTAGAATAAGGTTGATTGACTCCAACCATGTGAGTTTGTAATCCACTCACATTTCTTTCACCTGACACAAGAGGAATGTTCAAATTTCCCCCCCCAGGTGGTGGCACATTATGTCCACTTGATGGAGGGGTGGAAGAACTCACTGAATCCGGACCTGAAATAGTTCGTTGTACCAAAATAGATAGTTGAAATGATGATATAGTTTGCGATGGAATTGTAGGTTGAACAGGAACTGACATGACAACAGTTTGTATAGAAGCTTGAGAGGTTGCAGTTGGAATGAACGGACCAAAAGTAGGCATGGAATTTGAAGACCAAATGGGATTTTGATACAAATACGAAGCACTAGGAGTTCCTAAAACTAACTGGGCTAGGGTTGTATAACCAAGTGGAAACATAGGCCCACTGGTTTTAGGAAGTGTGAGAGATGAGGTTCTTCCTGTAAAAGAAGAGCCTTATAGAGGAAATTCATACCCTTGTTCATCATCGACATGAGGAGTATGAGTAGAGGAAACTTCTGAATGACCTAGAGAAGAGGTTTGGATATCACCTTCTGAATCGATGCGTGGAAACAATTGGCGAAGAGGAATCTGAGATGTACAAGGAGATAACTCCAAAGGAATGCCAAACTGGTCGTAAGGACTGTAAAGACATTGAGCAGATATCACAACATGATCAAATAATAGATTCGGTGGATAAAAAACAAGCCTCTGTGGACTCTCAGAGGTCTGCAGACTCTTAGGGGTTTGTATAGGATTGTCAGGGGTCTTAGGATTAGATTCTTGAGGTGACCAGGAATTCGATAGTGGTGGATGAGAAGACAGGGGTTGGATACTTGGAATAATCCCAAGCTAAAAACCTTGATCTTCAAGTGACTGAGGAAGCTCTGGATGAACTCGTTGGGAGGACCCTTCAGTATCAAACAAGGAAGGGGAACTTTGGGGTGAGCTCAATGGTCCAACCATGATGACTTTCTCTCAAGAGAAGAAAAGGAAAGAAGCTTCGTTGAGGGCTAATTAAAAATAAAATTTACAATGATTTACTCAAGATCAGGCCAAGAAGCAACTGCATGAGTTCGACATGTTATCGTGAGCAGTTATTTTTAGGAACAAAAACTTTGCCTTTTCATCTTTTAAGAGTCAAGAAAAGGAAGAAAAGGTGACTCTAGTCGCTTTCAATGGTTTAGCAAGCTTGAAAGGACAAGTTCTCAATGATCTTTTCAAATTTAAGAAGTGAGAAAAGATTAAAATGACTACTTAGGTAACTCTAGGAAAAAAGGAGTACCAAGTAACCGTGAACTGCAATATACACCTTAGCAAATAAATTCACCAAGGACTTGACGTATCAGTGTATCATGTTTACAAGGTGACAGACTCGACTTCGTATGCATAAAGGTTTGCAACCTATGAGGGTATCCCTTTATATACTCGACGGTACAAGGAGCACAAGTTTGTGCTAGTGCTTGTCTAATGGAAGAGTATTGCGAACAACAGCTGCTAAGTTTTATAGACGCTGGAACACGTCTCTATCTTAGACCACTTAGTATGAACGTTAATGTTTCAAATTCTCCTTAGATTCATTGAGGTAAGTTTTATACTTAATCTTTGAATTAATTTTTAGTTTTGAGGGCTCAACGATGTCACCTATTCCTAGAATGCAACTAAATGATGAAAATGAATATTTTCATTCCATGAAGGCTATTCTAACAAAGGAAGAGAAACAACCAATCAATGCATCAAACAATCCAAAAGAATCAATACAATTTTTTCAATGCAATAAAATAAATCTAATATTTCATCCTACTAAACAAATGTAATGCCATGAAAATGAAATTCTTTTCCTTTTCACTAAAGATGCAATCAATGCAAACTAGTGCAAAAAGAGCAAAAGAAAATGCAAACAATTCACTAATCATGAAAATCTCTTTCACTTTCCAATTTGAATGCAAGAAATGTTTCAAAAATACTTTAATGATATATGCTTCCACTTTCAGAAACACAAGGATAACAGCAAGCACTTCCTTTTGATTCAATCCAAAACAAACAATTTTGTAAGTTATTGCTTCCTAAGACTTTCAAAGCATCTACTCGATTCGACACTAATGAAAACAACTTTATGCCAAAGAACCAAAAGTGAATTGCAAAAGATGTCTAGACGCAAAAGAACTCTTTTAACAAAGGTAATTGATCTCTAAAGGGTGGACCAATGAGTGAATGAAGGGTGACCTAGAGGCTAGAACCCCTAGGAACCGTAAAAAGAAAATCAAGCTCCAAACACACTTAAACCAAATCAAGAGGTATTTGCAGTCAAACAAACATTTCAACCAAGACAATGACACTATAATCACACTATAAAACCACTACTAGAAGGAAAAATACTGAAATCAAGAAAAAAAACCTTTTTTTTTTTTTTTAACTTCTGGGATCATCGCACCTGTCAAGGCAAAACTAGCTATAATCGCAACTGTAATCAAAACATCCACGATGTCATCGCGACTGTTTGAGAGAAAACCGCGATGGTAGAGAAAGATGAGATAGAACAAAAAATTCTTCAATATCAATAAAAACCAAGAACCTTCAAGCAATTACCAACAAATGAAAAAGTTACAGACAAGCAAACAAGCCTAAAAATAGATGGTTGGTCAAACTCAACACAAAAGCAGGATGAAGGATTGAATGGAGAGGGTTATAGCTTCCCCAGTGGAGTCGTCATTTTGTTGTCTAGGTAAATCATCTTTGTGGACAGAGATGTTCCCTCTAGCCCAATGAGTGGGTCTATCAACCGAAGTGACAATCTACTAGACACTTTCCTAAGTTACAATTGAAAAGGGAGACAAAGAAAATGGCCTACCTCATTCTGATTGTATCTCGATCTCCTTTGTTGAAGAAGTTGAATCACTTGTGTCATGGGCTCGTTCCTATTGTTCACAGTGTTTATGCACCTACAGAAGAGATCAATACACAACAAGGTATGCAAATACAAATAACATATTCAAAAGTAACCTACTTAACTGATCAAGGAATGTTAAGCTAAATGATACATGAGCATACACATTTAGGGAAAATGAACCAGTAGTTGTATATTAATAGAAAATAAAGGGAAGCATACAACCAAGCCTTGATGTTAATAGGCTCCCCTTGAATGAAGATCCAAGTCCAAGCTAAGCTCTCCAAGCACTCCTTCTCCAAGCTAAATGAGTAGCATATAGGCACAATCTTAGCATAAGGGTGCAAATAGGCATAGATTAACCATTTGGGAATGGGAAAGGATGAATATATAGGTTGGAAAAGGGAGTTAGGATCCCTCCAAATATAGGAGTAGGACCTTATCTCGAGGAGGTAGGTCAAAGGGATGACGAAGAGGCCAAGTTGAGAGAATTCAACCTCATCTATGGCGAACAACCTCCAACTCGCCGCTCTGGAAGCTTCTAGATAATGAAGCTTCTCATCCTCTTTGGGAAAATTGCCTTTTTGGGATCATCGCAAGTATACAAGTGAAAAAAGTGATGCCATCATGGGTCATGTACAATGCAATACGTGACCATCGCTATTTTTAGGCTCATAAGGGCGATGATTCTCAAATTAGGGTTTTAGAGCTATTTCCTTCAGGGGAAGCTCATGGAATTTTCCAATCAATGTCTTACGAAGGATTCGAGCTACATATATGAATGAGTACACTGCATAATGATTATATTTCGGGCACATTGGGGTATGTCACAAGGAAGTGTAGGAGGTGTGACAAAATACTGTGTAACAGGGTGGCACAGTGCAGTGGTTTCCCATTAGTGACGTGGGCGAGGACACATGGTGGCATTTCACGTCAGGTGAAGGGTAGAAATATCAAGTCATGAGGTTGTGCAGGAGGCCCATGTTGCTGACGCATGGCATACTCCACACAACCTCTAGGTGATATTGTTCACTCATCTTAGTGTTGCAAACAGATCTTGACCATTGGATGGGTCATTTTCACTGTCATTAGATCTAAGAAGTGAGTAGCTTTTTCTAGTGCCCTTCTAATTCTTCACCTTTCATCTCAGCCTGCTACAACTCATCACACTCATTCTCGGTCATGTCTTTCGGTGCCCTATTCCCAGGTTGAAGGTGTGAGGCATCCGGTGAGGAAAACAAGTACACCCTTACGTCATAGGAACTATTGGCGCTTGGGAGAATGATTGAGACCACACTGGAGAAACTAGCTAATAATGATAAGATCCTTGGATCTATATCGAGCATTTGATTTCGTCACCAACATGGCTAATGACTGATATCAACCCATTAACATCGAGCCTCTCCTAAAAATGGTTCTTATGAATCTCCTCAAGGTTCGATGGGCCAATGGCGTGGTTTCGGTAACCAAGGTTTTGCCTTGGTCCCACTCTCTTCCTTCCCATGTATGCTAGTTATGTTTCAACCCGGCCTTGACCAAAACATCTAGTAAAGGCCTCCCCCAATGGTAGTTTCGATTTTGTGGAATGGGGAGGCCTTATTTAATATTAGCCATTATTCTAAGACAAATAGTTTTCCACTAATCCCAATTGTTCCCCCACCCCCATGGCTCGTTAAACATCAACCACGAGCCCCCCCCCAAATTGATCTTGATTGTTCATCTCTAGGCCACTCTCCTCTTAGTTCCTTTGAAAAACTTGGTGACCCAAAGACCTGCAAGACTATGAGGGTCCGTGTCACCCCAAGTCACATCATCCAAGCTACGTCACCCAAGCCACATCACTCAAGCCATGTCATACAAGTTATTTCACCCCAAGCCATGCCATTTCAACATTGGGTTCTCGACCTCCCCACATAGTTGCTCCTCTAGGAACCCAAAAGCGTGAAGGCTCGAGAACTCGATGGATTAACCGAATTTTCATCATGTCAGGTTGACTCCCCACTCACTCATCCGTTTCATGGCCAATGACTAATGGTTGATATCGTCCCAACATCCTTGGCCTCTCTGCGCAAAGACTCACACAATTGTACTAGGGATCCAATGGCTAGTGGCAATATTTCTTGGAACCACGGTTCCACCTCTAGGTTTACATACCTCCTCCTCGTGTGATTTTCAAATGGCCCATCATCATCGAACCTTCCTTACAAATTTATCTCACTTAACCCCTCTGATGGTATAGTGGCCTGATGGCTGGGAAATACAATAAGCAGGGGTGATAGCCTAGGAGGGCTATGGAAATTTCCAAAGTTCAATGGTTTATAATACAAGGGTGAAAACACCAAACTTCTGAGTGTCAGCAAAACAATTGGGAAATATCCCTAACACCAAAATGCAAAAATCTTGAAATAGAAGGGGAAATACCCCAAATACTAATTTCACACATTTTTCAATGTTGTGCATGGAGTAATGCATCAATCTATACAATTCTACTAGCCCCTTGTACAAAAATTGCAAATTTATTCAAGGAGATGTGAACTAAAATTTTATAAACCATTCATATATATGATGTTGGGAGATATAGTCTAAGCTATTAGAGCACACGTAGATAGGAATTGGTATATCATAGTATAGGACAACACAGTCTAGTTAATCTAATACAAATATGAGCATACAAGGAATATTTCCATTATTTAAATTCATATCATCTAAGATATTATTGTTGATTTATGTAGCATCAGATATGCTCTAGCCTCGGGATTTCGCAGAGAGGCTAACACACATGCATTCTCCAACATTCCACCTAGAGATGATTTAATTAAAATAATTAACCTTTTTAAATGGTTCCCTAAGTCTAAACTTAGGAAATCTTGTTAATTAAAGGGTATTAATTAAATCTAGTGTGAATCTTCTAAAATAAGACAAGGATAAACTCCTAGTTAATATTAGCCTTTGATTATGATTTAATATTGGCTATTGGAGATCCAATGAGAGATTATAAGAAGGAGCTTGATGGGCACTTGAAGAACATGTCAAGTGAGAGAGATCAAGAAATCAGATTTTTCAAGAATAGGAGCATTAAGTTGCTTGAGTAAGGTCGAGTGATCTTCTTGCAGTGAGGGGCAAGGATATTAGTCCAGAGGAGATTTTTCCAGGTCCAGAGATTACAAGGTGGAGAAGGCATAGAGAAGTTCAAGGAGGAAGCGCAGTTCCATGCAGAGGCAATGCAGAGCTTTAAAGGGAGTTCGAAATTCAACTGGGAGAGTCGAGATCTAGTGCTAGAAGCTGGGGTGTGAGACCAGAGGGCCATTGCGTCAAATTTCTAGACAGTGGGACATCAAAGGAGGAGAGGACGTAGAACCTAGAGATTGTCACGTAGATCTGCGTACATTGATGCAGAGGTAGCATGGGGCTAGCCTTCCAGAGCTTAATCAGTGTCAGATCTCCAAAAATAGTGTGAGATTTTTCTCACTATCTCTTTGCCAGTTTATTTTCTGTATCAGATTGACATTTTGGGAATCTAACAATTTTTACTCACAAACTACTGCATAATAATAAAACCCTCAACTACTGCACCAGTTTTCCCAAGTTGGGTTTTTCCGGGAACATTGTCCCAAAACAACAATGTATATGTGTGTGTGTGTGTTTATTTCTCTCCAGTGTAGTATTTAGTTTCCACATTATTTATTTTGTGTAGGTTGTAGTGTATGTATTTTGGTAATTTGTTGTAGGAAACTACAAGTAATTTGTTTAAAGGAATTTAAAAAATAGGAGAAATATCATCAGTTTGGTGCAGTAAGAATCAAGCCACCGATTTTTCACATGGTATCATATCATAAGTAGAAGAGCTCAAAAGCAAAATGAAGGAGGATTTTCGAATCACTGCAGAGGAAGAAATTCGAAACCCCAGAGGTAGCGTAGTGCTTAGGCCAAGGAGGTCAAAGTTTTGAGGAAAGATCAATTTCTCTGAGCAATTCGATAGAGAAATTTTATTTCCAGATCAAAGCTTTCCAGAGACATAAGGGAGTAGCATATTTTTCCTTGCAGAGTAGATCTTCAGCTGGGACGCAGTTGTTTTGCAACAGTTGTTGGCAAAATAACGTCAGAAGGAGAGAAGAGTGCACACTGAAGGAATTCCTTCCTCAGGGGACTTCTAGCTAAGAAGTTCGACTTTTTCTAGCAGATCAGTAGTAGTTGTGTGCGGGATTTCTCACTCCATAAGGAAGTGTGAATAGATGGAAAGCAGTTGCGCAGAGGAGAAGAGGAAGTAGTTCGACCTTTTTAGGAGATATGGCATCAACTAGGTTGAGAGGTCAAGATGTAGAAAATCATGTAGATTCACAAGCTCATGTAATCTACTAAAACAAGAAACAAGAATCTACTTCTACTCTTTACAGAGAAAGCACATAAAGATCGAGCAAAATAATAATCGACAAGAGGAAGACAAATCAATGGCACATAACACAATAAGTATCAGGGGAAAGCCTCAACTAAAAACCCCACTATTTGTATTACATATATCAGAAATCCAAGATGATAATACAATGCATGTTCTCTCAAGAACAATCCCAACACTCAATATGATCAATCTCCAACTCACAACCAAACTCTTGGCCAACACTTAGCCAATTCTCTTGCTCTCCAAGTCCCTATTTCCTTGTGCAAATCCTATGGCTGATTAGCCCATCTTAAAGGGAAACCAGTGCATCCAAAACCGTGCAATCCCTTTAAGGATTAGTTCTTGATTTCATGCACTATCTATACAACTCATAAAATTATACAACAAATAGTACATTGTCCCGACACTCGTCTCAACTAGGTCTTTCTTAGAATCGACATGCATGAGTTTCTGAAGAGGGAATATTCAGTTAACTGGAGTAGCACTAGTTGAGTGCATTAGTGCATCAACTGACTGTTAACTCACTATCAGTTCCTTAAACAATTTGGAACTAATTTAACTGAACTTAACTCAGTAAACTGAGCTATCTAATTACAACTCACAATTAACTCATCCTGGACCCCTATAAAATAGGGAGAACATATACATGACTTCATAAAGACTTTCAACTCGAAATTCCTAAGCTAATTAAGTTAATTAAACTTAAATAACTATTTACAAGTTGTTATGAGAATAGAATTCGATTTTAATTCTCAATTTGATTCAAGGACAAATTAAACTGGAATTTCTAGATTCTATTTTTAACATTTCTTGTTTCTATTTTCAACACTCCCTCTTAACAAGAAAGGAATTCAATTTGATCCTGATCTTGAACCTTTGGAATGTTCTTCATGCAACACTTCTCTCTAATGTTGTTTCTCCAACAACTCCAGAAACAAGCAAAAAAAACATCCAACCTGAATTAGTGTGATGCATCTATCATCAAGGTCTCTGTCTTCTATTGCCTCTATTAACTAAAAACTTTTCACTTCTATTGACTTTGCCTTTCTACACTGTTGTCAACCCTTCTTTGCACTCTTAAGTATCTAAATTCTCTAGCCTATGTCACTCTGATCTTTGACTACATCAATCACCACTAATTCCTCTCGCTACTATGCACTTTGGGCTCTCGTAGTAAGGTTACAAACCATGAGATAAAACCTCTCAGTGGACCCTGCCCAATTTCAGCCCTCTTAGGACTATCACTTCACATCGCCCCACCTTACACCTGGAGGTATGGCTGCATATCATCCCTCTACCCACCTAGCTCGAAATTTCCCCTTACTAGAGGTCTCTGCATGAGTGGATGTCTCCACTCAGTCTCCTCTCAACTTCTCTAGTTGTGGCTGCTCCACAACTTCCTAAAGCTGCTTTTGAGGCTTCTTCTGGGGCTGCATGTTGAGAGGTAATTTACTCTCCCACTCAACCACCAAGTCTCTAAAATTTTCCTTGCTCCTCAAGGCTTTGCATGCATCTTGAACCTCATAATCATACAGTTTAGATCCGTGCACCAATTTGTTTCACCTATCCTATGGCAATGTGTCTAAGGAAAACCTTTCCCTTACTAAAAAACACATCATAGCCATGTTCTTCCAATACTGTGACTAGAACAAGATTCTTCTTTAGCCCTTGAACATACATCACATATGTGATCCTGAGAGGGGAGCAAGAATCCCTCTGAAAGGTAACCGTACCGATCCCAGTAGCTTTATACCTCTCATCATCTCCAAACCCTATGCTCTGCTTAAGGTCTTTCTCCTCAAAATTACTAAAGAGATCTCTAGTCCCCATCATATGAAATGAGGTGTTGTTGTCAAGATACTACACACCTCCCATGGTAGTGTCAGCCATACATGCAATGAGAGTGAAATCAAGTTCGAATTGTGAAGCTAGAGCTTCACCTATTGTCGCTATTATCGGATCCTTCTTGCTTGCTTTCTTCTATGGGTAGTTCTTAGCATAGTGCTTTTGCTCGTGACAGTGAAAACACTTGACTTTCATCAAGTCCATCTTCTTTCTTCCCTCCTCACCTTGGGACTTCTTTCCTTGGCCTTCTTTTCCTTACTGGCTAAGGAGAAATCCTCTTCCACTTCCTTAGAAGAGGTCCCATCTCTGGTGTTCCTCCTGATCTCCTCTTGCATCAAATCCGACCACAGTCGTTCCCAATATGGCAGCTTCTCCCACCCATTGAAAAAGTCTGGATAACTATGCCAACTCTTTAGGAGTCCTAGAAGAGAAAGACTCACCATATAATCCTTAGAAATCGTGATTCCAACACTTCCAAGTTCATCACGACATTGAGTGAACTTGGTCAAGTAATTTTGAACTAAATCACCCACCTCCATCTTGATTTTTCGAATTTTATCTTTCAATTCCAACTTCCTTTGGTCATTGTTGTTCTGGAAAAGGTCCTTCAATGCTTTCCACATAGAATGTAGAGTTTCCTTCCCATGGATACTTGAGACAATGTGTTCTCAAACTCCCTCAAGGATTATCTGCCTCACCCTTGCCACACACTTCTTCCATTTGACCATATTTTGAGTATCCGATGCTAGTGGCTTAGGAATATCTTGATCAATGAATTCCTTCAAGCCATTGTCTTCCAACACAGCCTCCATCATGTCCTTCCAGGCCATATAATTCAAGCTGCCATCTAAGGCATACTTGAGCCACAAACCATAGAACGCCATCTACCGATCCTGAAGTATGAAATGAAATTTGAATTTGACCAGTAACCCTGAACTCAAAACTTCGAAATCTCCTCTAGCATATTGTTCTCAACTCTGATACCATGTAGAATTTTGTACATATCTAGCTCTGTCACCATGTAGAAAATCCTGTAGATTCACAAGATCATGTAATCTACTAAAACAAGAGACAAGAATCTACTTCTACTCTTTATAGTGGAAGCACATAAAGATCGAGCAAAACAATAATCGATAAGAGGAAGTCAAATCGATGGCACATAACACAATAAGTATCCAGGGAAAGCCTCAGCTCAAAACCCCACTATCTGTATTCCATATATCAGAAATCCAAGATGGTAATACAATGCTTTTTCTCTCAAGAACAATCCCAACAATTAGTATGATCAATCTCCAACTCACAAGAAAAATCTTGGCCAACACTTAGCCAATTCTCCTGCTCTCCAGGTTCCTATTTCCTTACGCAATTCCTATGGCTAATTAGCCCATCTTAAAGGGAAAGCAGTGCATCCAAAACTGCACAATCCCTTCAAGGATTAGTTCCTGATTGCATGCACTATATGTACAACTCAGAAATTATACAACAAATAGTACACTATCCCTGCACTCTAGTCTAAATTGGGTCTTTCTCAGAATTGACATGCATGAAGTTCTAAAGAGGGAATCATTAGTTAACTAGAGTAGCACTAGTTGATTGCATTAGTGCACCAACTGACTATTAACTCACTATTAGTTCCTCAAATAATTTGGAACTAATTAACTGAACTTAACTTCATAAACTGAGTTATCTAATTACAACTCACAATTAACTCATCCTGGACCCCTATAAAATAGGGGGAACATATACATGACTTCAGAAATACTTCCAACTCGAAATTCCTAAGCTAATTAAGCTAATTAAACTTAATTAAATATTTACAAGTTGCTATGAGAATAAAATTTGATTTTAATTCTTAGTTTAATTCAAGGACAAATTAAACTGGAATTTATAGATTCTATTTTTAATATTTCTTTTTGTTATTTTCACCACAAGATCGGTTGGATGGAGCCTCCAACTATGTGATCTAGAAGGCCATGATTTCCTACCTTCTAGATGAGCATGATCTCAAAATTTATGTCGATAGTATGGTAGTTGTACCCGCCGATAAAAATGCGCTCAAGAAGTACAAGAGGCAGATAGCGAGAGCTAAGAGGTTCACTCTTGATGGAGTTCGAGATCATATGGTATCCCACATAGCTAGAAAATATACTTCCTAACATATGTGGGAGGCATTAGCTACGATATACCAAGGATCTTCCGAGCAGTGGAAGATGTACTTGGAGGAGAAGTTGAGATGCACCGAGATGCAGAAAGGGGAGCATGTAGACCCCTTCCTTACTAGGCTTCAGGATGTTCAAGACTAGCTGGCTTCAGTAGGATCAACACCCCTACCTACAAAGTTTGTATGGTTAGCACTGAACATTGTTTATGAAGATTCGCAAGTTTTCATCCAAAGTATCCTGAGCAGAGAAAAATTGTCAGATTGGGAACGTGTGTGGGTTGATCTGCAATAGGAGGAGATAAGGCATGATTTGGTGAAGGCCACCATCAGTGGAAGTTGCAGCATTGGGATGAATAAATTCAAGTAAGAGGAGGATGTGGCCCTTCCATCAAAGGGGCAGAAGGAGCAACGCAAAAGAAAGAAGGATATTTCGAAAATCAAGTGCTTTAGGTGTGGTGAGTTGGGCCACTACAACACCCAGTCCTCTCAGAAAGAAGGACAAAGAGGAGCAGCAGGATCAACATGTTGCATCCACTGATATCAATAGGATGTCCTTCAAACTGGAGGAAGAGTTTGTCATGATTGTCGAGTTACCTCCAGGGGTGAGGTGGGGTGATCTGGAGTTGTAGCCCTAAAGAGCTACATGATGGGCAGGAATCTTGAGCAAGTCCACCTCATGAATCAGTACCTTGCTACGAGATCCCAAGACATGTAGTAGTAGGATGGACCAGTGGCAGTTGGTGCAGTCAAGTGCCAGAGTGACAGATGCAGTAGCTAGTAGTGGGTCAGAGACTGAGCAGCGCAAATCAGAATTGGCAACAGTGTAGTTGGCATAGTTCAAAGTCAACAGTAGCATAAAGGCTTCAGTGATAGCGCAAAAGCTAGCAGAAGTCAAAACTCGAAAGACATATGCATCATAATAACCACAGTTGGTTGAGTATTTTGGATGCTTTTCCATTGTAATTGTTGCAGTTGCAACAACAACAAATGGAGAAGGTTGCAGTGTAGATGCAGTGTTTGTAGTTGCTCAACAGGGCCAACAGTAGCACTGATGCACCAATCAGAGTTGCACAGTGGTTGGTGGGTAGCAACATCTAGAAATCATCATCACAATAGGAGATGGTGCAGAGACAGAGTGATGCTTGAGTGGGTTGCAGCACTACAACACATTCCTCGCTAAGAGGGAGTGTTGATTTCTATAGCACTAGTTGTGTTCTAGCCTCGATATTTTGCAGAGTCTAATACACATGCATTCTCCAATACCCATAAATATTTTATGAAAATTCCACCTGGAGATGTTTTAATTAAAATAATTAACTTTTTTAAATGGTTCCCTAAGTCTAAACTTAGGAAACCTAGTTAATTAAAGGGTATTAATTAAATCTGGTGTGAATCTTCTAGAATAAGATGAGGATAAACTCCTAGTTAATCTTAGCCTTTGATTATGATTTAATATTGGTTGTTGGAGCTCCAATGAGAGATTATAAGAAGGAGATTGATGGGCAATTGAATAACATATCGAGTGAGAGAGATCAAGAGATCGAATTTCTCAAGAATTTATACTCAGAAACTACTACATAATAATAAAACCCTCAGCTGCTACACTGGTTTTCCCAATTTGTGTTTTTCTAGGGGCATTGTCCAAAAACAATGGTGTATATGTGTGTGTGTTTATTTCTCTCCAGTGCAATATTTATTTTGTGTAGGCTGCAATGTATGTATTTCGATATTCATTATAGAAAACTGCAAGTAATTTGTTTAAAGGAATTTAACAAATAGGAGAAATATCATCATTTTGCTGCAGTAGGAATCAGGCCACTGATTTTTCACAATTATGTGAATCATGAGCATAATGATAAACTTCATTATTTAAGCATTCATTAACATTCAGTAATATACAAGAGCTCATTCCATTCATAAGCAGTTCATGAAACATCACAAATTATATCTCAACATATCAATGCATTTGACTCATGTGAGTATGTTAAGGTGGTTGGAAACTCAAGGAGGGACTTTAACCCTCCACCCAACCATAGACCACCTACACTACAACTTTATTATAGCTAACCACCCCTAAGATGGATCTAAAGTTTTAGGGGATGCTTTCTTAGGGAAAGCATACCAAGGCTTGGCCATATACTCAAGAGATGGAGTCCACTATCTAGATTCTTTATCAACTGCCCTCTAGAAGTAAACACCACAATGGCTCACTTCTATGACTCCAATCTCAAGGCTTCACCTAAGGTTCAAATTGGGCATTGCTAAGTCCAAGAGGTTGAATCCACTGTCAAGGTGATCCTTAGTTCTCTTTTCATAGCGAGCACCACAGGGGTCTATAGTCCATTATCCAAGTGGTTAACAACTCTCTCAAGTAAGCACCACAATGACTTATATTTCCCTATCTAAGTGGTTAATATCTATATAGCTAGCACCATAGTGATTTACTCATCCACTAAGCCTCCCATGACTAGTCAAGCTTGGACAAACATAGTCGAGTGGCCCAAAAAATGTCAATACAGGGAATAACACCCAAATTTCAGAGCATAGGGATCATTCACAATTCCAACATTTATCCTTTCACTCCATGAACAACATCCTAAGAATTGTATCTCTCCAATTGAGTTCTCCTTTTCACCAATGTTTGTTTCAATTGCTTCCCTTCGTGTACCTAAGAGTGTGTCTATCACCTTCTTCCATCTTGTTAGGGAACAAGAAAAATATGGGCACTGCCCCTCCATCCAATCATATCTATTGTTATCTATCAGGTGATGGTTCGATTAGTTATGCCACCTCCTCCATCATCAAGGTTTAGGACGCCGTCCTCCACTTCTCCACTCTCCCTCAGACTTGGATCTAAGGGTATCTCCCTTCAGGCCAACATTCCATTTTTTGTTGGTTTCAAGAAAATAATTTAATACATTAATTGTTTATAGGATATTTCCCAACCATTTGTGGATTTCATGTTGGCATTCATATTTATCATCACACATACAAAAACAAGGGTAAAAAGGTATGATTTTTACAAATAAACCCTGCAAAAAAATATTGGAAGGATTTTTTTTTTGTGAAGAAAACCCTATTAATTTTTTTTGGAGGTTCATGTGTGTGTGTGTGTGTTTGTTTGAAGAATGAAGTTTTGAAAAACAAAGTGGGGCTTAAAAAACTTAGAGTTTGAAAATATATTTAAAAGAAACGAGGTTTTGTAAAATGGGGGTTTATGAACAATTTCTTGTGAAAAATGGGGTTGGTGAATGCTAATTTGAAGTTGAAAATTTTAATAGAAAAAATAATTTTGAGTCGTGGAAATTAAAAATGGAGGATATGCTAGTACAAGGGTTCGATATTGCATTAGGTGGTAGGAGTAGGAAGCGTGTAACAATGACCAATGATGAATGGGAGGACCTAGATGACAGAGCCCTCAATACAATTCAATTTTGGCTTGTTGATGATATTTTGTTTACATCATTGGAGAAGTGATAGTAGCATGGTTGTGGAGCAAGTTGGAAGGTATATATATGACAAAATCCTTAACGAACAAATCTTTTTGAAGAGGAAGTCATACAATTTGTAAATCAAAGGATATAACTTAGTATCTAGTAGAAATTTTGAAATATAGAGAGGTTGTTGGAAGTAAATGGTTCTACAAATTGAAGAGAGGTGTTGATGGCGATATCAAAAGGTATAAAGCTTTGTTACAAAATGATACTCTCATATGGAAGGTGTAGATTTCCATGAAATCTTTTTGTCAATTGCTAAACATGTCTCTGTTTATACTATGTTTGCACTAGTTACTTCGTTTGATTTGGAGTAACTTAGAGAAATTAGATGTTAAAAAGGCTTTCTTACACATATATTTGAATGAGGAGATATTCATGGAACATCTAGAAGGTAGTGTGCAATATCGCAAAATAATATTAGTTTTCAAGCTCGAGAAATCATTCTATGGCCCAAGGAAGTTACCTAGGCAATGTTACAAGAAGTTTAATATCTTCATGATAGGCCATAACTATAATATAAATGAGTATGATATTGGGAATGGCCTATTCATTATCTTAGTGTTATATGCTAATGATATATTATTGCAAGAAAAAACATGGATGTGATCAATAGGCTCAAGGATAAGATGATTAGGACCTTCCATATGAAGGATCTAGGAGTAGAAAAACAAATATTAGGCATTGAAATAAACAAAGATATAAAAAATGATAAGCTCAGGTATTCACAACAAAATTATGTTAAGAAAATACTTGTAAAATTTGGGATGAATAATGTGAAACTTGTAAATATCCCTTTGGCTTCCCATTTTAAGTTTTATCTAGGTTTATGTCCTAGTAGTAAGGAAGAAAAGGATTTTATGTCTTGCATACCTTATGCTAATGTGGTAGGAAGTTTGATGTATGTGATGGTTTGTACCAGAATAAATATTTCACATTTAGTGGGTGTTGTAAATAGATACATGAAAAATCTAGGAAAAGAACATTAGAATATAGTAAAATGGGTGCTTGAGTATCTGAGAGGAACAAGTGATTTTTGCATCACCTTTGATGGTGGCAATGATTATGAATGTGACTATATTGATTCAAAATTTACAAGTGATTTGGATCAAAGGAGGTATACTTCATGATGTGGCTTTACCCTTGTAAGGGGATCCATTAATTGGATGTTGAAGCTTCAAGAAACAATTTATTTATCCACCACGAAGGCAGAGTATTTTGTTGTCTCACATGCTTGCAAAGAGGCAATTTGATTGAAGGGTCTTCTAAGTGAACTTGAAAGAATGCATAATCATAACTATATTATGTGATAGTCAATGTTATGCATTTGCTACAAATCCAATTTATCATAACAAAACTAAACATATCAATATAAAATTCCATTTTGTAAGATAAGTTATTAATGGAGATGGAGTAGATCTTATAAAGGTCCACTCTCAAGAAAACTATGTAGACATGTTTACAAAACCAATGTTGATAGAGAAATTGTAGTGGTTTCTGAATTCTCTTGGCTTACGAAAGAGGTAATGAAAAGATTTTGGCAAGGTATTATGAATTTTCTTGTCAAATTGGAGATTATTAGAATGTGCTAACAATTATGTTAAAAGAATATGTAAAAACTATTTTACCTAAGTATTTGTTGTTATAATTATTCTAACGGCGTTGATTTATTAAATAACTGATAGTTACCAAAACTATTGTAAGGATTCCTTCTTCATTTATGAATCCTGAGAGATGAGGAGCCTATGGTGTAAGCCTAAATTTAAAGTTACTCTTGATAATAAAATCCTTTTTCCTTGTTTGTGGATGTTTCCTTGACAAATCATCAAGATTTTTTTATGTAAAATATTGTGTACTATTTATCAATTTCTGTATGTATTCTTGTGCTTAAATGCATGTACAAACTTTGAAAACAAAACAAAAGTTGGCAATAAAATTCAACATTTAAAACCTGAACTTAAATAAACAAGCACATAAAACAATATGCACACTAGATTGATAATAGAGTTCACCGATATGTAGCAACATATTGGGTTCATTCAATCAATGAACTACTTCATCATGAACGCTTGTTCCAAATAATGGGCCACATAAGATAGTCTAAAATATTGATTAAAAAAAAAAACTTATGTGATGGATCCAAAAGATATCTCTCACTATAACTATGATCACATAAGTCTTAAATTTGAGGAACCGTTTCATTATTTCTCCTTCAAAGTGGGATTCTTCTTTTGCAAAAACTGTTGAATTCCTCTCCCAACAAGGGTTTGCTTCTCCTTGAGAAAAGTGTTGAAATATTATTTCAATAAGGGGTTAAAAATGGTTAAAATATTCTCTAAATAAGGGCTTGAATTTCCTTTACAAAGTGATAAATTATCTCCCAATAAGGGGTTGGTTCTCCTTTACAAAGGGCTAATCTTCTCACATCAAGTGCCTCAATCTCTAATAAGGGGATGATCATTCTCTAGATAAGGTACTTACAAAAACACGCCTAATAATGGGCTAGCAAAAAGTATCCCAGTAAGAGGATTACAAAACTCTCCCAATGAATGATCTTAATCTCCCATTTACAGAAAGGCTAACAATTCACATCCTATCGTACTTTCTTACTCTCCTTAAAAGATCATGGGAATTCTCTCCTCTTTCTCCAAAGGAAAAATGGGCTTGTTGAGAACTACCTCAACATTTTAAGGAGATAATAATTCATAAGATCCCATAAATTAGGATCTTGGCACAATTCAAGGTATTGATTGAGGGGAAATCTCAAATAGACAATGAAGATCTAAACTTTTCCTTGAGACTAGGAAAATACAAGGCTACATAGCTCTCTCACTTATTAGTTTCCTATTAGAATTAAAAAATGAAAATTTCATGAGCACCTAAGCTCAAAATTTAATCATTTCATTTTATATTTTGCCTTTTTTTCCCAAAATTCAAATAACCTTTTTTTTAATGTACAAAGTCCATTTGATCTCATTCAAATTATTTCATAAACTTTCTCTAAACTCTTCATTATGTAGACAACTCTCAATAAAAAAATGGAACCAATTTGAATTTGTCAAACATGAAGATCCTCCCTAGAAAGAAAACTTTTGGTACACCAAAACTCTTTATCCATATACACCTAATAAGTCCCCATCTGAAAATTGGAGCTCCATTTTTTTATTCAATAGTGAAATAAATTCAACCTTTGCATAACTTCTTGTATAATGCTAATAGTATTGGAATCAATCAATGCATCTAGTCATCCTAGTTTGAGGAATAAATAATTTAACCATTGCTATTACAGGATCCATACTAGATGGTTGTGCATGAATGTTAAATAAAGGTACAATAAATGGCTACATCAAATTCTTGGGGTAAATTTCCAGCTCCAAAATCAGTCATTCCTTGTGGCAAAGGTAGATCCCTATTCACATTGAGATCATCATACTACAAGCAACGATTCTCTCAATGCTTTAGTTGATCATCAATTACCATTACCATTTTAGGATGGTAGAAACCATTATGAAAGACAATCAACAAGGTTTTTTATTTTTTATTTTTTTTCACTTGGCTTTACACAAAGTAAATGATCTAGGAGCTCCATGAGATTGATTAAGTAAGCCTCAATATCAAGGAGTATCTGCATCCCTAATGCATAATCCCTTTAAGACAAAGTGCACTTATAAACTTCAAAGTGTTAATGTTCCTTTAATGTTGAGCGAGCCATAACCTAACAAGGATGCTAGTATCATTTTAATTCAGCTGCCATCCCAAAAACATGTTGAGAACCCTCTTTAGTTCCAATATTGCAATGGAGGGCATCAATGCAAAGACCATTCTAGCATATTTTCACGATTATGAGAGACAGTTCCTTGGGAATAAGTTGAAGAGCTCCATTGTCTAAGAAAATCAATGTTTCCATGATCATATGTAACCATCAAAATACATTGAAGAACCTCAAATAATAGCCTTCTGACATTAGGATCTTTGATCATTAGAAAATACTAGAGTGCCCTCATAATCTCACTGTCTTCGTAATCCTCCATCCTCAAAATGTCAAGCCCAAAATTTGAAATCCTAGTAGAGAATACACCATATAGGAGAATATTGCTAGGCTTAATATTGTTAGGAATGATACCAAGTGCACATTTAGCACAAGAAGCAAATCCATGGAATTATTTGTTATAATCTTGAGCATTTTCCTCCAATCGTGTTGCAGATGATATCTATCATCGAATAGAACATCTTGAAGGCTCTAATTCTGCATGAATTCACAAACTATAAGTTTTCTTTTTTGATATGTGAATAAACTTAGGATACCCACTATTTGCACCAAATTGACCTTTCATATAACGTAAACCTTGTTTTGAAACTCGTTGAATGACCCCATCATGATTTTAAGCACTTGATAAGAGAATTTTCGCAGGTTTTTAAATGTGGCATCACATGGGCTCATTTTGCTTCCTCTTGAAGTGATTGAGCTACCATTGCTCTAAGCCAATTTTGGTGACTCACTTGACATGGTTCATGGACCTCATATTAAGAAATTTGAGATTATCGTATTGATTTTTACCAGGTGTGGGGATTCAAAAGGGGTTTTAACTCCTTCACAGTCCAATCGTAAACATGATCCAACACAATTGAACTAACAATCTTTACATTTAAGCCAATTTTGTAGTGTCATCCATTAACAAATATTTTGACACTAAATTTGCATGAGCTCTCTGACCACTAATATCCATTAAGTGTTATGGGGGAATACTAGGCTACTAGGAATTTGCTACTACCATGAACCAATTTTTTTGCAAAGCAGGGTTCTCATTCCTAGTTTCTTTTGTTTGTAATCCACTATTTTTTTCTTTCTAACTTATTAGGAAGCTCAATCTTGTCTTGAGAACACAAAGAACATGGTTTCTCTGTATTTCATTCTCAGTGAATAATCTACCTCCACACTTGCTCATATAAATGAGGTCAGTTTCCTTCATGCTTTTCAACGATGGAAACAAAAAGAAAGTGATTTGAAGGTGTTACATAAGTATGTTAAATGCTTTTCAACAATGGAAACAAAAAGAAAGTGATCCAAAGGTGCTACATAAGCATGTTAAATGACACTTAGCTTTGCACAAATGATATACATTTCCCATTGTTTCATTATAATGGATACTCCTCTTTTGGTTGTTCCCTCTTGATGGAATCTTACTTGGATAGGTGGACTACTTTTTGGGTCGTCCCTTGGATTGTTGGTGTGTGACCAACTTTGTCATTCGCTACCTCTTTCTTAGTGGGTGCTTGCACAACTCCCTTGCAATGATTTGGACAAAGTTGTGGATAAAGCTTCCAACACTTTATTTTTCACCATTTTTTCCAAAAATACAACAAGTCTTTAATTCTTTCATTATAAAGTCTATTTGACCTTATTCAAATTCAACCAAAACCTTTCAATAAACCTTTCATTATACAAACAACTCTCAATGAAAATTGAAATCAACTTAAATTGGTCCAGCATAAAATATCCTCCTAAATCATTATTATCCATTATAATATATCAAAACCCTGTTTTTTAAATATACACTTATTAACTTTCTTCGTTAAAAAAACACATGCAACCTTATAAGATGTAATACACTTAATCTTAACACATATACAATTATAAAATATAATACACTTAATCCTATTAATTACTATTTAACCTATATAATTCATTCTCGGATAAATTAATACACTTAATCATATTAGTTACTATTTAACTAATATGAAATATTTTTTCTCATTTAAAAGCAAAGGATCCATTTATTTTTTCTCATTTAAAAGCAAAGGATCCATTTATTCCATGATGAGATGAGTTTATGAGGGTTTTGTGCAACAACCTTTAGGGAATGCTCAATCTTCAATTATAACATCTTTTATTGAGGGAATCTATGCTTAGGGGAAGAAAGCATTTGAGGTAGGGTAGGATGTTAAACGTTCTCCATGCTACATGAGCGTCATGTATTAGGTCAACATATATTTTCGAGCCAATTGACTAAAAAAAAATTAGCTACACCTAAGTCAAGAAAGAGTGCCAAAAAATTCGGACCATATTTCTGAATAGTTTATTCACGAAATTTGAATTTAAAATGACACAAGTGAAAAGGGACAGAGTGCCAAAAAATTTGGACCATATTTCTGAATAGTTTATTCACGAAGTTTGAATTTATAACGACGCATGTGAAAAGGATGGGAATTTGACTTAAAAGGCCATTTCAAAAAAAATTATGGCGTTTTCCCCTTTTCAAGGTTTATTAGGTCATTATTTCACTCGTTAATCCAACTTAGTTTAACATCATAGAAAATTATTTATGTGATGACATGTCCATATGAATATTTTGAAAAATAAAAATGGTTAGGTGAAACATGTCATGCAGTGAGGGGTTAGTGTTAATATGAAGTTGCAGAGTTATAATTAGATGGAGTTTGTGAATGATGATTAATAGTTATTGAGTTATTAAGATTAGTGAGTTTGCGGTTAGTGGATTAGGTTAAAAGAGATTATAAAATTAGAACATGTTGAATATGTTAGAAAAATTATTTGTATTATTGGATTGGGTAGTCGATGAGTTATTGTATATTATTAATTGTGACCAGTTATCAATGTTTATTAATTATCACAAGTGTAATATTGTTTAAGGAGTTAGGTTCATTGTGTTATTAGATAAGCTAAAGTCAACATAGTAAAACCATGATCAATTATGATGTGTTGTGGTTAATCATTTTTATTGTGTTCCGTATGGTTAATAATAATGGAGGGTTGATGGGTTATTAGAATAGGAGGTATGTGGGTGATAAGATTATTGAGCAGTAAGATTAATGGATTAGGGGAACATAAGTGGTAAGTTGTTCATGGGTAAGTGGTGTAGGGGAAGTGGTCCATTGTGATCAATATTATGTACCATTGTGAATATGGTCAATAGAGGTCAACCATGGTTCATAGATGTCAATGATGATTGATATGGTAGAAGAGGGTGGAGGGTTAGTGAAATATCAAGGCTAGTGGGTTGGGATGTTAGTGGATTAAGTGGTTAATTAGTTAGTTTATGGGCCATGGGTAGCTGGCTAGTGTGGTAGGTGATATATGTCCATTCATAGTCAACGTCATCTAACCTATGTGCAATATGGGCTAGGGAGTCATGGGTGAGTGGATGGTCAATCAAGATTGATTATGGTCAACCACGATTGATTATGGTCCACCGTGGTTGACAAGGTCAAGCATGACAAGTGGTGGTAATTGATAGTCATTATGGTCAATGAAGGGTGGAGTGCCAATCACTTAATTGGGTTAGGACTCTTGTGTCGAATTAGGTTATTAGTTTAGTGAAATATAAGTGGAGGAGTAGGTTAGGGATTAGCAAGTCGATGGGGTTGCTATAATGAAGCATGGTAAGTATGGTTTATATAGTCAATGTGGTCAAAACAATTCCACCATGCTCAATTATTGTTAATGATGGTGAATGATAGTTGATATGTTTAATGATGGTCAAGTGTTAGTGAGTCACTAGGCTTAGTGGATCAAAGGATTATGGTGGATTAAATGGTTAATGGGCTAGCTGATGGGTTAGATATAAAAGTATAGTTTTCATAAGATCCATGGTTCAAGGTCATAAGGCGTTAGCTAAAGATTGGATAAGGGGTCATAAGGGCTACAAGTCAAAGTGTAGTAGGGGGTAATATGTTTATGGTGATGGTTTATTAGTGGGTTAGTGTGTTTGTGTTCATAGTGCATTAGGGACTTACTGTTTTTGGGATCTTTGTGTGTCAGTGGGTTATTATGGCCATGGGTTAGTTTGTTATAAGTCATAGTGTGTTAAGGAGAAATTATGTATGGGGTCATAAGGGTCAAAGGCAATATTGGTTTCATACTAGTTGAGGGTCTTACTATGTTAAAGGATCTTTCTATTAGGGGGTTACGATGTGTCAATGAATGCTTATGTTAAGGGCCATAAGGTGTTAGGAGGATTAGTGTGTTTATGATCACAATGGCTACATAATAAACTATATTAATCATGGCATGGGGGGTTGAACATGTCATTGAGGATTTAAATCTTTTCAGGGGTAGTGCCAATGTTGATGCTTCACCATGCAACCAACCCCCATAACATTTGGTAGTAGTAGTATTTATTTTTATTATTGTTCATAATTTTATTTATATATGGTTTTTTTAAATAAAATGGGTAGGTTTTTTCTATTGATTCAATTTGGTTTGAAGGCTAGAACATTTTACACCATCTACAAGATCTTCATCCACTGAATTCAAAAATATCTAAAAAAAACTTGAAACTCCAATTTTTTGTCTACATATTGCTATTCTTATCTAACTTTTCTTATATATCCTGCAAAAAACACCTAAAATAGCCACATATGTACAAAGCATAGATTAAAGCTAAAAGAGAAACTATCCTTCAGCACTTGGCTAAGGAACTTGTTGACATTAATCCCATATTTTTCATGTCTTGTCTAGACAAGAACAGAAGCCAAATCCACGTTTGCCTCCTCTGTTGTTATCGCTTGTTGCTTTCGAACCACACTCTATTGTGCCTCTGTCTCTGTAATCAAATCCACATTTGCACCATATATTGTTGCTTCATACAATGATGTCATTTTATCGAGCTTAAGGTTCAAGAGATCATAAGTAACCTACAATCTGTCCTTTTTGGTTTGCAACAAACCAATTTTCTAGTTTAAAAGGGCAATTGTGCTTGTACTTCCGCCTTCCCCATTTCCCCTTGCCTAGATAGCAAGGTCAAGATGTATTTCATAGTTTCCATCATATAATCAAATTGACAATGGAATTCATATTGCTCCGCACTGGATTGACTCTCCATTCGAAAAACAACATAATGAACCTCCCTCCCTTTAGGAATTATGAATAAACAAACTCAATTTCTTGGAGAAACGATGATGCACAAGCTTTCCTTATTACCATGCATGCTTGCCCCGACTAGGCCATTACGTTGCTCATTGCCTTAAATTTGATAATTGGCCCTATACATTCTCTGAGTAAATCATGCAATTAATGTCTCTGCAACTTACAACCCACTCCAAACATAGTTACCAACTTAATGAGAACTATAACCTCAAAATGAGAACTCTAGCCAAAAAATGCCAAAAAAACACGAAAAAACAACCCAAAATCGAAAAGTTGTATTTTTTGGGTAAAATTTCAAGATTTTTTTAAAAAGACAATAAAAACAATTTTTTTTTTTTTTTTTTTTTTTTTTTTTTTTTTTTTTTTTTTTTTTGTGCGTAAAAAACATGAAAACCACCTTGAAAACAAAAAACCAATTAAATTTTAAACATTTTTTAGCAATGACATTAAAGATAAAACCTTAAAATTCCAACAATTTTCAAACACGACGTTAAAGATAAAACATCACATTTCTGAAAAGCCTTAAAATTCGAACAATTTTCAACCATGGTGCTCAAGATAAATATCATGACTTCAAAAAACCTTAAAATTATGACATTTTTCAACCATTGTGTTAAAGATAAAATATCATGATTCCAAAAAACCTTAAAATTTTGAAAATTTTCAGTATCATGACTAAAAAAATTCCTAAAAAATGAATACGTAAATCAAAAAATCATTATACCAAGAGTAATTTTTTTTAAATGCTAAAAATACAGCTCTTTAAAAATATTAACCTAAGACAACATGACACATAGCAAACAAAATTTAAAATTCAACCATCAAATTGACACACACTAGGGTGGACATGACCCATTGCAATGAAAATATAAAAATCAACTATGAACTAACACATAGTGGGAACAAACTTTATTCATAGTAACAAAAACTTAAACATCAACTAACGAGATTAACCCATTGCAATGAAAATATAAAAATCAACTATGAACTAACACATAGCGGGAATAGACTTGATTCACAGTAACAAAAACTTAAACATCAACTAACCAAATTAGCTCATATTAGCATTGTTAGTATAACAAACAAAATGGTAAAAAGAAGAAAAAATAGATAAATAACAAAAAAATGAAAAAACAAAATGCAACAATTTTGTTTTTAAAAATTAAAAAAAATAGATGAATAACTAAAAATGAAAAAAAAAAAAAAAAACATACAAAAGAGTTTAAAAATTTTAAAAACAACAAAAAATAATAAGCAAGGGCTACACAGTAGCTAGTACCTTACTGCTTAGCTTAAATATAGCTTAGTTAAACTAAAAAATAATAAAGACAGATTTTTTCACAAAAAATAAAACAATTAGTAAAATATTGTATTATTTAATGTAATCACCAAAAAATAAGAAATATGATTAACTAATATTTTTTTTTTATAACACATATACACCTTTATATATATACATATATATATATATGTGTGTGTGTGTTGTGTGTTCTATTTTATTAATATATATAATATTTTATATTCAATTTTTTTAAAAGGAGTCGTTTAACGAGGCGAAGGAATTGTCGGGACAGCAAAAAATGGCCGGAATTTGGGCAAAAAAATTTCAAAAATCTTGTAGAAACAATGTTTGAATCGTATTTTTGATGGTGGAAATGGATTCAGCACCATCAAAAACGTTTAAGGCACCTAAAATTTTGAAGTTTAACAACTATAACTTGGATTTACAAAAATCCTTGCCGGATTTTCTCTAAATATGACCAGAATTTCCATAACTTTCCGGGCAATGCCTCCGGCTAGTTAGACTACGACTTTTTAAAATATGTTTTTAATATAATAATAGTTCATCTTAAATTGAAAATATGGAGGAAAACTATAGTTTATGAAAATGAAAATAATAGAAAAAGGAAAAAAATCAAAATAAAATGTTAAATAAAAGAGAAATAAAACTAAAAACAAAAATTAGTATCTAATAGAAGAAATGAAGTTACTAAACTGCCCATAATAAGACCTCAACCAATCACCTTACAAATAAATAATTTAAATAATAATAAAATAACAAAAAATGAATTCGCAATGTCAAATTATGGATTAAACTTTTTGGTAAAAAACAAACTAATAGAGTGTGAGTGGGCCTAATGGTTAAGAGCATGTGTTTCCTCTTAAGAGGTCATAGGTTCAAAACCAAAGGGGGTGGAGTATGTATGCCTTCGTAGACTGTGCAGTCGTTGCGTCGTTGCGCGGAGGTGGGTCCCTTGTCCCACAAGCAAGGGGGTCTCAAACACTAATTTGGTGTCTGGCTTGGCTGTGACCTTAAAAATGGTATTATTATTATTATTATTAT
>APFE030434969.1:0-46956 GCA_000404065.3 Pinus taeda | reverse complement strand
TTTTAGCAAAAAGGTCTTGAAATACATATTTTTGTAATTATATTTATATGCAAAATGTGTATTGTTTTGTCAAATATTTAATTTTTCTTTTTAGTGACAATTATTTTATGTGTATTAAATTATTGATAATTGAATTGAGGTTTTTGTGTTCCTAATATTTTTAAGAGAGTTTCAGCGTAAATATTAATTTTATTATTATTTTAGCTTTGCAAAAAATTTAAAAATTTCATTATAAAATAATGTTGCACCAAAAAAAAAAAAATCAAAAATCTCAAGCCTAAAAAACCTTTAAAAATCAAACATCTCTAGATGAAAAACAAGAGAAATAAGACAACTTGAAAAATGGTTAAATAACCAACATTTAAAAAAAAATTGTGCATACTTAGGACATAAAAAAATTTAAAGTGTCAAAATATGCCCCTGAAAAGAAAGAAAGTTGATGATGCATCAACGTTTTTTAGAATTAGAAGTTGATGATGCATCAACGTTTTTTAAAATCAATGTGAAAATCATCGATATATATAATATATATATATATTTATATTATATATATATATATATATATATATATCTATATTTAATACATAAGAAAATTGAAAGTCTTAAAAATAAGCCCATAAAAAGGGGTTGATGTTGCATCAACATTTTTCAAAATTGGCATGAAAATCACTAACATTTAAAAACAATGTGCATACTTAATACATAAGAAAATTTAAAGTGTCAAGAATATGCTTAAAAAAAAAAGTGTATTTTGATCAACACTTTTCAAAATCGGGGATTTTTTGCAACCTCTAAAAAAGTGAGAACTCGATACAGTTCCCATTGAGTTGGTAACTTTGTTTCCATTATCTCCATATACCAAAAACATGTTTGTTGCATCTCGAACATGCAAATATTGTCTCTCCACATCCATCCAAATTATATGGAGATATGAATCAACTTCCACCTGTCCAATACCAAGACCATGATCACGTGGTCTATCCAAGTGAGTGCATGCGCCTAACACTCGATAATGAATAGGAGCTAGCAAAATAATAGTTAGAGATATTACAAGAACAACATTCCAAAGTGGGATCTGACAATAGGCCATCAGATTGCCATCCTAGTTATTTTTCTTTAATGCTCATTAAAACTTTTAGTACCCTTGAAATCTGAATTAAATTTAGGCTTTTTAGGGTAAAGGTTTGATTACAATATTACTTTCATCCTGAACCATCACTCCTTATTCTAGGGAGACACCTTGATTTGCCAATGAATATGCCTTTGAGTTGAGATATATTTTGATGTGAAAGAAATCAACAACCTCAAACTTTGTGATTTGCAAACTTATTATGCAGAATTGAAGATTGAATTGACAAAGGGTTCTCTTTAACCTTACACACCTGTTGGATAACTATCATCGAGTCGCCAAACACCATTAAATGCCAAATTTTCCTTGATATTGTCAATCTGATACCTGCCACAATGCTAAAAATTTAGTCTGGTTATTAGTTGAATTCCCCCATGCCTCATTAACATTAAATCTTTATTTCTTCATCGGGGGGTGGGTGAGGGGGGGAATAACCGCTCCCACTCCTACCTCCCGAATATTATTTATTTATGTTAATATTGCTAGTTTGGAGAATTATTTGGATTTCACATAGGACTTAATAATGTCTTTGACAATGGAACTATTTTTTAGCGCATAAATATGTATATGTAAACATTCTCTTAGACACTACAAAGACCATATGGTAATAAATTTGTAAGACATTTCTTATGGACTCTATGACATCCAATATTAAGACCATTAGTCACAAAATCAATCATTTTGATGGGGTGTTAGGGTAGATAGATTGCTTGGATATTTTTTGGGTGGTAATCGCCCAAAATATCGTAGTGTTTGGAGGACAATATTACAGTCCATGAATGAAACTATGGATGGTGGTTTGCTTCCACTCAATAGCTCAAATGTTACGTCACATTTCCTAATATAAATATCATCAACACATTATCATCATGAGTGATAGGTGTTTGTAGCATTATGTGTAATTTCTTCCAATAAATCATATCAAAGTGGGTTTGGAAGTTAATCTAACAATACCATGGCTAGCTTTGAGGTGTTTGGATATGCTTATAGAAGAACATGCTTGGTTTTTTTTTAACATATAATATAACTACACTATTAGTATTAATGTTGTCGAACAAGTCCATTTATTCCTTTGGGGTGATAATCTCTCAACTTATGTACAATAATTAATGATGAATTAATTAAAGGATGTCTTCCAACTGGGCTTGGATATGAGGACATCCATAATTAAATTTAGGGAAAATGCTTGACCTATATGAGTGGAAAAACTCATTGAACCAACCAAGCAAATTATCTATTTTGGCACCCTAAATTTTTGGGATAAGTTAATGTACTTATTTTTTATGCCTACACAGATGTCCCTAACCACCCTTTTTTGTTGTAATAACATCCTAAAAGAGGTTTTCATAGATGTAGGATGGCTTAATATTCAAGGGATGCACATGAATGCTTGTCCTCATACATAATCAATGCTCAATTACGTGTCTTCTCCTTTTAGGAATTAAAATCCATTTACCAAGTTTCATTTATTATCTTGGTGCCTCTTCTCATATTGCTTATCCTTTTATTATGTCCATGTATTTGGCTCTATTTGTTTCATTTCGATGACTTATGTCCAAGGGCGAGTGCGAGTGTGCTACTTCGCTATTAAAAGACACTTTAATATCTCAATTTCAAGGTTGAGCCTTTTAGGATATTTCAAATTACATTATCTATTGACCTAGTAGTTTAGTAGTTTTCAATTGTATGCTCTAATACCAAAATTTGAGGGCTGGACTTTTTAAGATATTGTCAGTTATATGTCTATGTAACTAGTAGTTTCTAATTGTGTTCTGGGGCAACATTGTTTCTATGTTTATACATTCTTTATATATTTTATTTTTTTTAGTGATTCTTTGTTATTTTCATTCTATTGTTTTAAATTTTATTTCTATGTTGAATATATTTTTTCTATAGACTATTTTCTATTGTTGCAATTCATTCTCTAGCTTTAACAATTTTGTTTCAAGGTGATATCTTTATCAACAAGCTAATGAATCTGAAACCTCAATTCATGTAATCTTGGATTGTTGACGCCTTGTTTTGAGGTATTGACTAGAGAGATGGATATATCTCATTGTCCAATTTAAGGAGTTGAAACCAAATAGTGTTATGTTGCTGCAATAATGCTTTTTGAGGTAGTCAACTTCAATGAGAAGCGAGGAAGCCTATTTGTGGTAGGAGAAGTGACATATAAATATTGAAAGATTAAGAAATTAAATTCCCACAACTTCAATTTGTAGAAATTGAAGATGGAATATTTGCTTGTTAAAAGAGAGTTGAAATAAATCATCATCGAGAACATGAAGCCCAAACATATGAAGTATGGGGATTGAGACAAGATGAATGATAAGCTCATTTCCTTGATTGTTATTAATCTACCAAATTCTATTCTAATTAATGTATCAAAGAAAACTACAACAAAAAAGCTTTGTATAAGCTTAGCTCATTGTCTTAAGCTAAATCCCTTGACTTTGATATTATTGTGGAAGAAGGTTATGCTCTAAAGATGAAGGATTGTGATAGAACTATATATCACCTTAATTCCTTCAATGCGTTACTTCCCAACTCAAGGCCATTTTTGGTGAAGTAAAGGGCAATAAAAGATGCATAACCTTGCTTCATAGTGTTCCACATTATTGGGAGGATTTTGTAGTTTTCATCAGTAGAGCTACAAAGGTAGAGAATCTCAAGTTAGATGAGATAATCAGTTAGTCACTACAAGAGGAGACAAAGAAAAAAATTGAAATAAACATTGATTCAAAAGTTTTGGTGACTAAGGGTCACTCCGAGGAGAAAAATGATGAGAGATCTAATGGGAAGAAATCTAGATCTGTAGGAGGATATATCGATAAGGGAAGGAAGCAACATGAGTTTATTTGTTAGAGGTGCCATCAAAGAGGGAACAAGAAGAGTGAATGCAAGTTCAATCCTTGAAAGGATAAAGAATCAAATAAGGAGGATTGTTGGGGCTTCTAGTTGTAAGGGAAGTATGTATCTCTCTTCGACGTGTGCTTTAACCAATGTCCATGATGAGGGGTCATTGATTGATTTGGGGGATTCCTTCCATATAACTCCTCACAAGGAGACATTGTTCATGGATTATGGAGAACCACATGGAGGAAAAATATTTCTTAGATATAATTTATAGATGTACCCATGAAGCAAATACCTAATGTACATCTCACATGCTAGGATTGGAACATAACTTACTTTCAATAAGCCAGATGGATGTTGTAGGTGGTGATATTTCCTTCTCTAATGTAGGTTATAGATTAGTTTGAGGGGCTATGGTTTTGGTCAAGGGTGTTCATCTTGGAACTTTGTACAAGTTGGATGAGAATAATCAAGTCATGGGTAGTGGAAATGCTTAAAAAATGACAAATAAATGAAAAAATTGAAGACATTGAACATCATATTGCTACATCATTTGATAGGACTTCCTGGTGAAATGAACCTATAAAAAAATACTATTTAATAATAATATTGTCCATGGAATTAATGATCATAATGACTCTTTTGAGTTTTGTGAGGCATGTATGCTTGAAAAGAAAAAGAGGGTTTAGTTTTCCTTGAGTAACAACAAAGCTCAAGAGGGACATGGTGCTTTTTGATACCTCTAGGCCTATGGACACAATATCCATTGGAGGTTCTCATTATTTTTATCACTTTTGTTGATGACTTCTCATGAAATTCAAAGTTTTGATTCATGAGGAAGAGAAGTGATGTACTTGATTTTAAGGCATTTGATGTCTTGGTTGAAAAGAAGGGTGGTAAGAAGGTGAAGGCTTTGAGAAGTGACAATGGTGGTGGGTGTTGTGCCAAAGAGTTATTTTTTTCTTTTACAAATCTATGTGTATTGAAACATAGATGCCATCCCTCATACTCCTAAGAAAAATGGTGTTTTTGATAAATTTAAGAGAAACTCAAAGGAAAAAGAACAAAGCCTAAAGGTGGATGTTGGCTTGAGTAGGGTTTGGGTTGACATGGCTTCCAATAACTTTCTTGACCAATAGATCATCTGGTCCAATTTTAGGTGAGTATGAGACATTGGAAGAGCCTTGGAGTGGAGAAAATTGTTATGTTTTATATCTTAGATTTTTTGTGTGTGAGGCTTACGTGTATGTGCCTAAGATAAAAATGAAAAAGATTGAAAACAATTCAATCAACTACATCTTTATTGAATATATTGAAGGAGCTAAGTGCAACAAGTTGTGGATTTCTTCTAAGCATCAACATACTCGTAATTGGAATGTGATTCTCAAGGAGGAGAAATCTTGTGAAGATCAACATGAAGAATTTATATTGGTAGAAAAGGTACATCAATTAGCATTTCTACATTTCTAATCTAGATCCTAAGATCAAGTTGAATAATTGTCACAAGGGTTGGATATAAAAATTCAAGAGGAAGGAGGTGAAGATTAGCTTTACTAAAATATGCCAATAGGACCAAATGTAAATATGCATCTTGAACATGATCAACTTTATTAAGATAATAATTGGATGAGGAGCCTTCATGAGTGAAAGAAACTCGATAATTAAGGTTATGAGCCCACTAAACTTAGTTATTTCTCTTTAGTTTCCTGAGGTCACGAGCCAAGAAATTTCAAAGAGGCTCTTAATGGTGAAAGTAATACTCTTGATTTGACTCGTGAATGGGCATGTATATGTGCATATGATAATTAGGTTGGTGAGCTAGTATATGCAATTAGGTTGACAAGTAAGGTTTTATCAAGGTTTGCATGCCTTTGTGTGTATAAATGTGTTAGGCCAAGTGGGCCAGTGTATAGACATGCTTTAAGTCTAGGTCGCATCTTGATCATGGGTGGCTAGGACTCCACGAAGGGAAAAATAAAGTGGATTGATATTAATATATATCATTATATTTTAAAATATTGTCATAATAAAAAGAATATAAGTAATCAAACTTATAAAAGGGTGTTTCCCTCATTTAGTTAGATGTATCAACTGGGACATGTGTCATTGTGTGAGGGCTTGGAGACCCCTAAGGAAAGTATGAACTCCTGGAAATCACAAGATGTAAGGCATTCATGTCTAAGCCTAGTTGGACACCCTAGAGGTAGTGGCACAACCTGAGGGACTACGAGTGTAGAGAAGGGGGTGCACTACTTGGGTGTGGGGCTGATGGGGAATGCAAGTGTATTGGTTGGAGGTTGTTGGGGTTTGGTACCATGGCCTAGTTTGTATTCAATACTGGATGTGTGCTAACTTGAGTAGATGTTTCCATAATAGATTCATGGCCACAACTCGAGGGTGATCGACTATTGAGAGAGCTAGAACAACACAATCTACAACTAGATAGCGTGTCTGAGGCCTACATCTAGTTGGAAAATTTTCACATAAATATTTAAAACATGTTTAATGCATGCCCATGGTTTATGTTTTATGGATTTTTGCATGTTATTCTATCATGTTATGTATATATATCATCTACAATTATGGCATCAATATCAATGGTGATGTTACAATGAAAATACACCCCATTGGGAGAAATCCATAGAGGAAAAATGAAGTCTTTGGAACATAAACAAACTTGGAATTTTCAAGATTTGCTTGAAGGAAGGAAAGTGGTTAGATGTAAATGGGTGTTCAAGAAGAAGTATCATCTATATGTTTATATGGAGCAGTTTTTACACATTATTTTGTCACATTAATGGAAATTGATGTCATACCCCTATCCTTCCGAAGCATAATCCATTAATCCTTGAAGAAAATGGAAGAAAAACCCTTCTTTGGAAGATAAGAAACTTGTGCAAATACCTTTAAAAAACCTAATTCAAAATGATTTCATAGCTCAAATGGTGGTTAACTATGACACTACAAGGTTGTCAAAGTTTGAATACATCTTAAACTATGATAATATCGCACTTTGCGAGTTCATAGGGTGTGACATTGTTTTAACAAAGGTAAAATTAAAAAAGGTATGAGAAGCTTCTATTCTATTATCCTCATAGATGGAATCTCCTCCAAGTGGTTTGGATCTGACTCACCTCCCTAACTTATTGGATCTCAACCTCCATCCCTTATCATCCTCTTATCCTTTCCCAAGCCTACAAGTAAAATCATCTCCCATTGAGATGGCTAGTTAGAAAATATTAAGAAAGCTCTTATCTTGGTGAAACTATGCTAAAATACCAACTTTTTTATCACAATACTTTTGAGGGAAAGGCATTAGAACAAAGAACAACTGGAAATGGACCTACAACGTCAAGATAACTTCAGGTTGGAACTTTTTTTCATTTTAATACAATTACATTTTTCTTTCCACAAATCATTGTTTAATTGTTAGAAATCTTTGGTATGTGCTTCCTTGATCACTTATATAGATTTTATCAAATTATCTTTGAATTTTTGGTGCTTTGATGGTTTGTTTGTTTTGTCATTTATAGGTCTTTACTTCAGAGCATAGGGGATGAGACTAGAAGCTACACACAACCAATGAGGACCAACGTCATAAAATGTATGGGTCTATCCCACTTTTCTTTTCATTATTGATTTGATGATATTAAACCTAGGGAAAGGTTCTTGTTTTTTTCTATTTTGTTCTAGATTTGGGTGCTAGAGATAGGGAGATCGTTGTTGTTCGTAAGAGGGATTTATTTGTCAACACCAATATAGGGCTTATTTGGTGGTAATGGGATACTCTCAAGTAGATGACACTAATTATGAGGAGACACTCTCTAGGTTAGTGGCCAAGATGGACTTTATTAGATTGTTGTTGGAATTAGAAACAACTTATGATTTGGAGGTTGGCGTAGATGAATGTGAAGGCGTCATTTCTCCACGATGACCTTATAGAAGAAACCTTCACGACACAAGTAAAAGGATTGGTAAAATGGATAGAAAACATGGTGTGCTAGTTGAAAATAATTGTATGGGTTGAAGTAGTCCCCAAGAAAATGGTACCAATGGTTTGAAAAATATGTTGTGGGATAATGGTTCATAAGAAGTGAAGTGAACGATTGTGTTTACTTCAAGAGAAAAGGTTAACTTCATTATTTTGGACTTATATGTTATGTAGTTTGACATGAAGGACTTAGGTGACTTGGACTATCATTTGGGAATTGAGATGAAGACATACCCTTAAAACAATAATTTATATTTCAGCTAAGGAAAGTATGTAGTAAACATACTTGATCTCCCGAGGATGGATAAATCTAAATCAAATTACATTCCATATAGTGGGAGTGAGTTTTTCAATTGGCATCAATCCTAGGAGAAAATAAGAGGAAAATGAGATAGAAAAGTGGCATATGCTAGTGTGGTTAGCATCCTTATGTATGTAATGGTGTGCACATGACTAAGTATTGTACTTGTAGTGGGAGTTATAAGTAGGTACATGGAAAATCTAACGAGAGATCATTAAAAAATTTCAGGAGGATATTTAGTACCCACATGGAATTGTTGACTATTTTATTTGCTATCAAGGACATGGAAAGTGTGAAAATCTATATGCATGGGTTTGAATGATGTTCACTAGACATGTGATGTGAATGATACAAAATCCACATTATGTATATATTTATGTCATTTGAAGGAGATGTGAGTTGGAAATATAAGAGGTAATAAGTGTCTTCACATTCCAGTATTGAAGTAGAGTACATTTAAGCTTTGGAGCCTTTTAAGGAATTTGTTTGGTTGTAGTAATTATATAGAGATATTGGAATTGAACATGGGCCCATGCCTATTTGTTGTGACAATCAAAGTGCACTTGATTTGGCAAAGAATCCAAGGTTTCATCCATAAATAAAGCACATTAGGGTGAAAATCTAACCTATTAGAGAAATGATGCAATTCAACGAGGTGATTATACTTAAGGTTAGCACTCAAATTAATGCAACAATGGATAGAAGGTAATTTTCTTGGTGTCAGTGTAACATGGGGATTTAGCCTTAATGATGTAGCTAGCAAGTTGGAGATTATTAAGATATTATCGATTATGTTTTCTATGTAACTATTAGTTTCCATTTGTTTATGGAATGTGTAAAGAATATCTACTTTGCATTCTTGTGTTTTAGAAGCAAAGTTGTTTCCCAATTATATTCCTAATTTTAGGGGCATCATTGTTTTTAAGTTTGTAAATTCTTTATAAATGAAAATAAAATAATAAGGTGGCAATCATTTGTCCTCGATGAGCAAAAATATTGTGTTGTTGTGTATTCTCCTTTGTTATGGTTGTTCTATTCCTTTGAATCTCATCTATATATTGAATTTTTTGGTGCCATATATTCTCCATTTGTTGGAAGTTTCTCTCTAGGTTCAACACACCTACACTTCAATGGATCAAAGAAGTGTTCTATTTGTGTTGTTGTGTATTCTTCTTTGTTATGATTGTTATATTCCTTTGAATTTCATCTCTATAGTGACTGTTTTTGTGCCATAGATTCTCCATTTGTTGCAAGTTGTTCTCTAGGTTCAACACACCTACCCTTCAATGGATCAAATAAGTGCTCTATTGCAACATGCAAGTTGTTAAAAAAAATTAGAGCTATTATTGTTATCATTTATTATTTGAAATATTATATAGATAGGGAATTCATGCTTCATATGAACAAAGCATGTGGGAGACACTCGACCGATTGGGGTAGTGAGTGAAAAATAATTTTTTGTCAACATTTTACTTCTAAACACAATGTAGGAGTAAAATGTATGGCTCTTGGTAAAACATACTCGTGTAAAAATGGTAATCAATAGAATATAGTTGCATGCATTTGTAATTGGAATCCCCAGTAAGGATGAATATGTAAGCTTCAAAACACTCTCAATAGTTCGAATAGTGGCCAATAATGGACATTGAAAACATAACTACAAGATTTCAATGTGATAACAAAGGGGATGAGAGAACAAATTGTCTCTATCAATTGACTATAGACGTATGAGACAATTGGTGAATTGATAATGGCTTTGGGTACTACTTTCGATCTCTATTAAACATCCTCTCAACGAATCATGACCCTAAGAGTTGAAACCACAAAATTGATGAGTTGACGGTACTATAAAGGATGCATTTAATTTGTATAGGTATAGTTCACCTTGAGAGGAACAATTCGTTGAGCAATATTGAATTATTTGTTCTTACAATCATGTTGATATATTGAATTCAACAATCCCTTGAGTCAAATTGGATCCCTTGAGCTACATTGGATTGTTGGCCCTTAGAACCAATCCCTCCCTCTAGCTAGATTGATTTTTTTATTACTAATCTTTATAATCATATTGATCCATTGCTTTTAACAATCCATTGAGACAAATTAAATTATTGGCTCTTACACTCATCACGATCCATTGAATTTAACAATCCTTGTCATACTAGATTATTAACCTTTATAATCATGTTAATACACTAGATTTAACAATTGTAAACTACCGTCTCAAAAATATCAAGAAAATATTTTAATTCCTTAAACTAATATATTATTAATTAGCTTTTGGTGTAATATTTAAATTAAAAACATATTTATCAATTCCAAAATCATAAACATTGGATTTTTTTAGCCTCTCTTAAAAAATGTCTAACACTTAACGCTTCAACTTGTTTTAGGTGATCTAAAAAATGAATGCATCTGAATGAAATTAACTTTTATTCTTTTTTTTATGATGGCGATGATGATGATGATGATGGTTAACGTCCACTGAGACCAAACATTGGTCTATCCGATCTAAAGAAACAAATTAGTTATTTTGATTTATGATTTTATTCCTATGCTCAAAAAACTTGGAGAGAAGCCTCCCAAGCTCACTATAATTTTGACATTGTAAAAGGCTAGGAAGGTCAGTATTGTAACAAAGATTGTGACACTGAGATCTAATGTGGTTGTACGCGGGGCACTCTAAGAGGAAGTGGTTTTCATCCTCGATGTTCCTATTCTCACATATATGGCACATCCTTTCCATCCATGGCGTTTTAGGAACCGTCCAACAACCTGTTTTACTATGGAACTCATGAGAATTCGTTCTAATCTTTGTTATATTAATTTTCTTCTTTAAACTAATTAAAAATCTCAATAAATAAATAAACTTAAAAATATTTTAAATTATTTATAAAACTTAAATCACATTCAAATATTTTCTTCTTATACAAATAAAATACGCTATCAAATATAATGTAATCTAATTATATATATATTTTTTAATTTTCAAAAAATATTTCATTAAATTTTGACAAAAATATATATATATATATATATATTAATATATAATAGTTCAAAAAGGTAGTTTAAACAGGTTGACGAGGGTTTTATTACATAATTTTGATTCAATTTAACAAAAGGTTTTGGAAATCAAAATTACTATCGTTAAATTTCAAAATTTTAAAAATTTTAAGTGCGGTAGGGTTTTTGAGAATACTGATCCATTTCTATTATTAAAAAAATATTTAAACATTCTTAATTTCAATTTATTTTTAAAATTATCTCTGCCAATTTCATTTTTTTTTTTAATTACATGAAAAATACAAAATTCAATATTCAATGAAATTATCGCCTACTTAAACAAGCCCGTTAAAAAGATGCCGATTTAAATCGCTATTTCAGGGTTGCAAGTATCATAGAAAATTGGAAATCCGTGTTCATAGTTGTAGCGCTCGAAGTCTTGGGGTTTGTGGCACTGATTCCGGAACGAGATCCTTGGTTTGGGCAGTTGTATCTCGGAAACACCCACCCCGATCCTCCTTCACACGAGATTCTTGGTTTGGGCAGTTGTATCTCGGAAACACCCACCCCGTCCCTCCTTCACATTTCCCCATTGCCTCTTCCCTTAATTGTACACACAAGTCAACTTTTCGTTTAGTTTTGTCAAAATTCCCGTTCTCGGTGCCTGCATTTTCTCACCCTTGCTCCCCTAGACTCCGCAAGTAGACCCTCCACTTCCTAGGATTATGCTTTCTATGCTGACTCCACTCCATTGCCTCGCCATTTAAGCTTACTACAGATAGCGATTCGAGCATCAACACGTCTGTCTATTAAAATCTCATAGCTGATTGGACTAGACTCGTCAGTGTTGTAGATCTGCGGCGACGAGAGAAGGCACAGAACATGCAGATGCAGATGCAGAACATACATTAATTTTCAGCGGGAACAGAGGCCAAAAGTGTCATCTTGCATTGGAATTTGCCATATCACACCCATTTCCATTTCCATTTCCAGATCAAGCAACCCTGTGCAGCAGAAGCTGAGGAGACGATGATGGCACAGAGGCTTGACATATTAGGAGGCAATGATTCTTCCATCTCTGAACATCAACAGACCAATGCTCATTCAGATCTGACTTCAAAGGACACCGTCAATCACAGAAAAAGAAAATGCCTCTCAAACCCCAAAGTTAAAGTGGCAGATGCACTCTCAATTCCTCTAAAGGTACTTTCTTTCTCAATCCCATTTCTTCCAATGTGAGTGATTTATTGGCAGTTAGGTTTTTTGCAAAAACCTTTACTGATCTCCAACACTGAAACTAAAAATATGAGTCTTATCCTGACCCTCGGTACCTACCTGTGCAACTACATTCAACAGTAGACGCCACCATGGAATGCATTGTTTTCTCCTACAATGATTCATGCATCGTCGAGTCTAAAAGTAAAGCAATTCACTCTATTGCAAATGACAGTGTCTGTCCTCACTGATTACAAAATGTGTCTCGTCACTGATGTTCACTGACTATAAAACAATCCCCTGCCCCGGTCACTCGGCATGGGGCACTTTCTTCTGTAAGATGCCCATATTTAACATTTTGTTTGGTAAATCCATCTTTGATTTCTGATGTTTGATCATTACATGTAGATCTTGACCTATTTCTCTTCAAGTTGAGATCCAAATTGCAACTGTGTGAATGCATTCAAAGGAATCTAATGCTAACTACCTTCACAAGTTTACTATTATTTACAAGGACTTTTACATTGTTCAGACATGCGTACAAGTATATCACTTTACAAACATCTGAGTCTGTTCCCTGAAACTTCTAAAAATCAATAAACTAGTGGCATTTAATACTTTAACCAGAGAAGTTGTGAGATACCCACCATATATTTGCAAAAAGCATCAGGTTTACAGCTTACCTGCTTTCTGTATCAGTCAGTCAATTTTCTCATATGGCAATCTAAATGCCTAAACGTGCAACAGAGGATAACCTCTGTATACTAGTATTTTTTCTTACATGGACAAAATGTGTTTGGGATGAAATCTTCATTTTCAAAGTCTTCTGCATTCTACTACTAATAGGCTATTTAAATACTCTGCATCAAGATCCTTTCTATGGTCTTCTGCATAACAGAATTCATCTTCTCATTATCTTTCTTAAATTGTTCTGACGATTACTCTTCAATCAATAAATGGTTAGTAGCAGTCAACTAGTTTGTAACCTCTCACCTATTTGAGCTTTATGCCATTATCATCTCCTCATTCATTTATTCTTTACTAACTAGTAACAGAAAACATGGAGTAAGATGTAGCTAGCCGTGATCTTTATCTAACTTAAGACAAACATCCTCGTTTACACCGTTGAAGGATGAAGTTATGGAATTTAATAAAAGGTATTCTTTCTTGCTTGCCTAATCAAGATCTTCCGAATTGGGTGTACTGCTTAGTTTTTATTTTCTCTTCAGCGCTGCTGGTAGGTTTACAAAGCCTTGTATATTCACAAGTATAAGGGGTGCATTTGACATTGAGAGCGTTTGTACACTTGCACCACCTGACTAAGTCCTGGAAATATTCTTGTTTATTGCAAAAACATTCTAATACTATTGTTCTTGGTCCTTAACAGATCAAGGAAACAAATGAGACTGAGAGGAATGGAAAGCACTACAAAGTTGGGGAGAGTACAAAAGACAAGGATGATTTAAAGGATAAGCTTGAAGAATGTAACAGTGCTGAAACAGCTGAAAGCTGTCCCAAACAAACAGTTGATAATGTGAAACCTTCTTCTGTACCAGTCAAGCAAGACTACATTCATGTGAGAGCAAGAAGAGGCCAAGCGACCGATAGCCATAGCCTGGCAGAGAGGGTATGGTTCCCATCTTTTTAATGAAAGATTTGATCTGCATTTTTATCTATCAAAGACTAACCTTTTCAATCAAGATATCATTTGAAGTGATTTGAAAGCAAATAGCAAATTCAGTTTCTTGAATGACAGGTTAGACGAGAAAAGATCAGCGAACGGATGAAACTTTTGCAAGACCTTGTCCCTGGATGTAATAAGGTACTGCTACTTGGCAGAGACCAGAGAATAAAATAAGGTATGTTGTGCGTCAACAAGCTAATCTTGAGAAATTATTATGCTTGCAGGTAACTGGGAAAGCGGTTATGCTTGATGAGATAATTAACTATGTACAAGCACTACAGTGTCAAGTGGAGGTATGCAAATGCAGTGTACTTAACAAATTGCCAATGTAAACTGTAGTCTCTAGAGGACGTTTATTTGTACATTCATTTTTCATTTTTGGCTCGTGTTATATTGCAGTTCCTCTCTATGAAACTTGCAGCTGTTAATCCCCAGATGGACTATAATGTTGAGGGTGGTTATCTTACTAGAGATGTAAGTTGCTTATTCTATTGTGAAGGTGAAACACCGTTTTTACTAAATGTTGGAATGTGTTCCCGAGGAATTTCAAACCTGTTATTTGTTAAATCTATCTATGGATAGCCAAATGAACAAGTTCTTCAATGGTTAGATTGCAACCAAGCACACAGCATATGATGTGCTTAGAGCTGGTTAGCGATTGGCATTTAGGATCCTTAACAGAATTCTGTCACAGATGAAGCTGTTGAGACTGATGATAGTTTCGCAAGTCTCTGTTTGTCCACAATAGTTCTTTATTCTTTGTGTCTCACTATAACGATTTTTTAAGTACTGTAGCTTGTAGGTATGTTTGGCTTCTCTGTTTATTGTGTTCTAGTATTTGTTAGCCATTATTTACATTCATTTATAAAAATGTATACTGCAATTAAAACAAATGTATATTCTCATTCAGTTGTGTGGTTTAGTTACAGGTGCTTCAGCCACATTGCTCCTCAGTAAGTAAGATGTTTGCTCCTGAAACAACTGCAACCACTTCTCAGATTAACCAGTTACAAAAGACCCCCTTGCAACATGGCATGCAATGTAGAGCAGACAGGCAAGAAGTTGCCATCAGAGGGATGATGGATACACAATTGACATGTATGAATGGCTATGCAGATCCTACTTTTCAGGTACCATACAGTTTAAATGCTATTAAATTGAAACCTTATTAGTAAGTACACGGTTTTCACTGTTCAGTCGTTAGAATTGAGTTCCATTTTCTTGAATATTCAATAGTTGCAGATGTCACAAGGCTGGGATGACGTGTTCCAAAATGCCGTTGACATAGGATTGGATCAAAACAGATCCACTTCTTTGAAATCACATGGATTCCATGGTAAATGCAAATCTTGATAAGGCTATCCTTTTCCTACTCTCTTTTTTTATCATGGAAAATATTCATATGGATTGCTGAGGGGGTATATGTATATATTTTCTTGCAGGATTGCTACCTACAGGGCACATGAAAGTTGAGCTTTAATTTTAATCCTGCCTAGCTATATCGATTCAAGGAGAACTGTAACTGTTTAGGCATTCCCCGAAGCAAGATTCTGGGGACCTAAAAGCGTCTAATACCAGGGAAAAATGGAATTGGGACATGCTTACTACTCAATCTGCCAGCTGAAGTTGAGAACCTCATTGTTCTTATTCATCTGTACATAGATCACAGATCTTTGAATTGCGACTGTGACTGATTAAGATGATTCGTCTCAGAAACTTAGAGATTATCTGTAGAGAATTTCACCCAATACAGATGTACAATCTAGGATGCTGGTGCCCTTCATTAATGCGTGCTCAATTTTTATTTTATTTGACAGTCAAACTTCTCTTTGAATTTAGGACTATTACATCATTCAGGTAAGAGATAAGATCTGCAAATCAATTTACAAGATGTGTTTTACACTTTTCCTTTGAAATATCAACTAATTAGATGTTGATTGTTTTTCTTATGATAATAAAATTTCGAATTGTGAAAATATTTTGGTGCATTACCAGTGTAGGTCGATTTTTAACTTTGGATCCAGTAAGCACTTAGAGAGATCGAATCCCTTGAGTTGTATATTTTTTGACCATTTAAAATGGATCTAGGTGCAAATGAAAAGAGAGGTAACAATATTTCTAGGTAAATATCATATTTATTGTATTTCTTGTAAATCTAGATCTCTCCTTTGATCTTTCTATTTATATCTACATGTAACTAAAATATATAATTAATATTATTTGTTATAAAATCATACTGGGCTGTAGATGCACCTTGGTACTCTTGCACCTTGGTACTCTCTGTGCAATTAATACTAAATATGAACTTTTTAAAGTTATTGAACTGAAATTACAAATAAAATATAAAGTAACTGATCGAGTGGTGAGGTTAGACATAGCATCACAGAAAGCACCTTTAACATACTATCATTGTGAGAAACTACTTCATTGACAGTCGCACAAGCACCTAAGTGGATTCAGTAAGACCCTGGAAAAGATCTATACATCACTACTAATTGTCATATCGGATATCATGAAAAGTAATTTGAGATGAAGCTCGTATTCCGATTTGTGAAGAGTTTTCTTTACTCATTAGGAAGAGTTGTTTTCTGTATTTCAAACTCTATATGCCAATATTTCCTTCAAAACAGTGAAGTAAGAAAATATGTTTCTTAATTTCTATTCTGATATTATATGCTTGTTTGAGTATCAACTGAAGGAAAATTATCAACCAGACTCAAAATCAACATGGTGCAAATCACCAATCATGCCATCAAAAGTGGGTTTACAGCATCGTCATCGTCGTACTTCCAAAACATACTGTAATGTGTTTTATGTGGTCTCATTCGTATAAATGTACCAAGTGACTCTTTATATGCAACTGTTGTCCATACCGATCAGTTGTAACTTGTAACCAATGCTGTTTACTTCCAGCAGTTTGGGGTAGGCTTTGGATAAGATGACCTCAGATTTGCATGCATAGATAACCCACAAAGAGGACCCATGTAACCAGCTCTCATTTATCCCAGAAGAAAAGAACTTTCCCAAAGGGGCATTATTACAGACTTTTTTCTCTAAACTGCCAAATTTCTTCTTGCTAAATTATTTCATTGTTGGGATTATCTTATGAGCTGAGGGACATCTTTCTTTTCTCCAATAAGTCCCGGTGTGGTCTTTGTTCTCATTGAATGGTCTCCTGTTTTCATTGGAGTTATTCCTTTATAACTGAAACTTCAAGGGTGCATACGCAACAAACTTTGAGAGAGTAAATTTTCAAGGCTACCCATCTGTAAAACTAAATCGTTTTGTCCAAAAAGGAAACATGGAACAGCAAAAAATTGAAGTGCTACCATTGTTTGACTTTTTCTTCATAACTTAATGCAACCACCGCATGTTGTTGGAAATTTTGTTTGCATAAAGAACATCCCACTTGATTGCATTGACAATGTCCTTGGCACTCATCGATATGTTTGCAAGGCAATTTATGGTGGCCTTTGATGAACGTCCAAATTGACATCTTTTTCGCATTCATTCACCACTTTGAATATCTTTTTTTCCATCTTCATATCATTCTGTAACTCATTTAGCTTACAATGATGCATTTTTTGCCAAGGGAAAATATTTCTTTGATTATGTCATTTTTAATGTTCATATATGTGTATTAAAGAAGGAATCCACCTTTTTATACAAATTAACGAGAAATCATGAGAAATACTTCAGACAGGTTTATACAATAATTTATGGAGGCTTCAACAAAGGATTACTTGGAGGGATTTGGTTGCTGCAACACCTCCAACTCATGTCACCGCAACACCGTTGTTGCAACCCCTTCATATTGCTGCAACGCTCAACGCTATTGCAACACCTCTAGCGTAATGTTGTTGCAACACCATTGGCATAGTGATCATTGATGGAAATTGTTGCGACTCCTTATTCACGATGCCACAACTCTCCGAACAGTGGTAATAGCATGAGAATCATACAACACAGATCAACCACCAAATGCACAATTGTCACTATTGGTTGCCCAACGAAAGGATTGACCAATTGCTGCCCAGTGAAGGAAATGAAAAAAGTGATTGGCCTCGGCCAACATGGAGGATTTGACTGCACCTGTTACATTGGACAAATCCCTCTCGCAGACAAGAGCGATCTCCATAGATCCTTGACGGAAACTAGAAACAAGCAAGACAATTGAACTGATTCTTTCCCTAAGTTAAACTTGCTTGAATTATAAGAATTAAAACTAATAGATGAGCCTCTTACCTATTTCACAAAATGCTCGATGAAGATCCCATGTGATTAGATTTAGCTCTTCAGTGCTTGATAAGACTTCCAAACATCAACCATAAAATGATCAAAAGCGCATGTGATATAATAATCCAAACAACTTAACCTAATGATCAAGGAAATTAGGAATTGAATTTGCCTTAATAAACATTATAAACAATCGTAAACCATTCATTATTCCAATAAGACAAATCAATAGGAGAAAGTTTTCATTTGTATTAATCAAAGATTAAGAGAAGCCTTACAACCTTTGCCTTTTTCATTTGTATTAATCAAAGATTAAGAAGAGCCTTACAACTTTCGCCTTGATGACTGTGAGGTCCCTCCCAAATGTCTTTAATTTCCTCAGGTGACAAACTTTCCAATCTCAAACCAACATCATAAGTTTGTCTTCTTTGAGTTTTGCCCTCCTCAATCCCTCTACCCTCTAGTCATTTTATAGGCTAAGAGGAGGAAGTTTCAGATCCAGAAGAGGAGGATGAGACTCTTTCATTGAGGGATTAGGTTACCCTGAGAAAAGGGATGAAGATGCATCATCTGAGGGTTATAGTTCAAATAGTCGTCACTTGGAAGCTTTCAGTTGGGAAATATTCTACCAACTATGTTTCTAGAATGTACTTTTTATTTTTACTTTCTTGAATTCACCTGCATGGGTTTATAGTGGTAGACAGAGCGTAGCTCTGCGTAGTTCTCACAGTCAATTCTAGGGACTGCGTGGGAAACTTTAGAAAAATTGGTGTGGGTGGAATTTAACAAGGTCTGACAACTATTTTCTTCAAATTTCTCATATATTTCAAAATATTTTGGGTTGTTTGACTTTTGAGGGCGCTGGTTCAAACATGTTCACATATGGTAAAAAAACCCATAAACTGATCAAGTGTCATGGCGACAAATTGACATGTAACAGATTGCCCCCTAAAATGCAAACTCTGTAAAACAAGTTTAAAAGATTGAAGTGCTTTATCATTCCAAGGATCGGATTAGAGGCAATGGTCGGAAACCTGGAGGGAACATTCAAGGATTACAATGCCAATATATATCAAAAATCATCTTTGAGGTAGGCATTCCCATACTTAGAGTAAAGTGAACTCAATAAACAAACATGGAAACGCTAAAATCATATAGATGGTAGACACAGTATGGATGCAACCATCTATCTACATAATCATGAATATAAAATCTCCTCGCAACATGGATTGATGAAACTAGATCTAGAGTTTTGATCTCCATCTCTCGATCCATAGTACGAATATAACCATGTGAATGAATGTTTCAAAGTTGAACATGATAAAAACCACTAAATTTCCAATCAATAATGTGAACTGTTAACAAGTGCGAGAGAAACCACCAATAATGACAATGGTTCTTAAGGTACTTCCGGTACAATCTATAAAGTGTGAATAGGTGATCTAAAGTCGAACACTTATAGAATTGTTCGATCAAAGGCCAATGATGAGAACCCATCGTCAAAAGCGAAAAACTTGCCATTAAGGCATGCATGCTTCAAGGTACTGAAGGTTTCTAGATCAACTTCCTAGATAATGCGCTGAAGTCGATAGGAAGCGACTCGTTGTAGGAAAGCCTACGACACGAAACATAATGTAAGTTTTGAAAATAGTTTGCAAGGACTGACTCAAGGATGGCTGACGCGATTGAAGGCATAGAATTTGCAAAGGGGTTTTGAACTGAGGTTGAACTTCTCTTGAACACATAACGACACGACAATGACTTGGCAAAATTTGAATTAATGATAACACCAAAAACCATGAAGACTTTTAATGAGGTTTGATTAACTGTAAGACAAATGGATTTCCCAACTCGTACATAAGTGTGACAGAGTGTCGTGTTCAAGAGCGACTTGCTACCTTTTAAAAAATGATAATGTAAAATGGACACCTTTTCCCAATTTCCCCCCACCATTACTGGCAAGTACCTTTTTATTTTTTACAAACTTGAGGAAGATGACATATGCTTGGACTGTAAGCTCATCTTTTGGATGAGTCCATCGAAGTATTTTTAACGAACCCTAAGAAGGAATGGTTCAGTCCCGTTATGCTTAACGGGTCCTATACTGTTTAGTTTTTTATGAGTCCAGTAAAGGAGTAACTCGATGTCGTTTTCTTTTAAGAGTTTGAAAAAGGCACAAAAAAGAAACTCATTCAGTTCTTTTACTGTAAAATTTTTAACGAGCTCGGACAAAGTAAAGCTCGATGTTTTTCAATTTTAGAGATTCAGAAGAAAAACATAAGTAAACTCCATTAGGTTCTTTTTCGTCAGTTTTAGTCTCTAAGATCCGAAAAAATTAAAATAATACAAGAGAGAACTCTATTGACCATGTTCGGTCAATGTATACATTTTCGTAAATAGTCCCAACTCAGTCTGTAAAAGGGGTAAACTTACACTGAGTGGACAGTTGTTCATTTACTTTTACGAGTTCAAACAAGCAAGTACTCGACGATATTTTCATTTTGAAAGAGTCTGAAAATGGCTTAAAAGAGGACTCCATGATTTTCGCTTTTCATAATTTTCTAAGAGCATGAAAAGTGATAAAAATCTGCTAAAAAGTCAAAATGATTCATTTTCGTTCTGCAACCTATATTGCACATTTAAACTCAATAACTTTTCATAACTGCTCAAAAAAATGTCATTTTCCCTCCTAAAAGGTTTTAAATATAAAAAATAATATTTTTTAGCTCCAAAAAAACTTATAAAAGTGGAAAAAGTAAATTATCTTCACAATTATCATTTTTACCATTTGAGAGCAGAGAGATGAGTTTTTACCACCATACTTCTAGGATTGATTTTGAGCTAACCGGTGGACGAAATCGTGCACCGTTTCTTCCAGGTAGAAGATCTCTCCTTAACTTAGCTTTTTATTCATTTAAAATTTCATTTTAGGCTTTCATTTATTTTTTTGGGGCAAAATTATGTTAAAAAATGCGCCCTCGACCCTGCGCTGGTTCTTTTCAGTCGGGCTCGCGAAAGCCGATAAAACTTTCCATACAAAAAATCACGGCATGCGCAGAATTTTACTGGAAAAATCAGCGCAGCTACACCCTATCCGTAAAATGGTGGTCGCGCAAGCGCCCAGGGTCTATTTTTAAACCAGTTTTGGGCCATAAAAACATGAGATGAGTTTCTAAAATGATTCTAATCCTTTTAAAATGGCCATTTTAGGGAATTTGATTGCTGAAAATGGAGTGGAGAGAAAGAGAGCATGAGGCCAATGATTTGGCAGCTTTGGCAGATCCGGTCACCGTGTATGCTCTCAGGACTCGTGGCCTCCTGAAATACTGGCTTATTCTTGAGATGAAAGTTTAGGTAAATCTGATGACATGGCTAGTAAGGACCTGGAATGTCCAGGAACAGTGTTTTGTGATCGCTGATCATCGCGTTATTATTGACATCGATGAGATCTATTTCTTGACTTGGTTATCTCAACGGGGAGGCGATGTTTCACTATTCGGATAGAGGAAAGGAGGAGATACTACTGATGGGTATCTATGACGCTTTTGCAAGGGTGCACCACCCAAGGATGGGAGAATTGACATCAAACCATCGAGGACCATTAATTTCACTATTTGCAAACTATGTGGCAGTGTTGCCCTTCATTTAGCCACAGGGGCACAGATGCAGACGGTCGTGGAATGCTGGGGATCCACAGTGTACAACTGGTGCGAAGCAGTGGTGGTGAACAAGAAGGGCCAGTTGAGTAGGTGTAAGAATGGAAAACTAAAGAATTTCAGTTATGGTGCAATTCTTCTTGCTTTTTCCCTAGAGAGGATTCCTATCCTCTGGCCACAGCAGATTCTAGCAGACGAGGGGGGTCCTAAGGATCCACACATGATGAGGTGGGTTGCATTGATGGAACACCATGGAGGTAATGGACCAGTAAAGAGGTATACTACATAGTTCTTTGACTGGTTAAGCTAGCAGATTGTTCCGATTGAGGACTTTCCGTATGTCGGGATGGATTACACAGGTGATCTTGATATCCCACTTCCAACTGAAACCCACTGGGGTGATCTACGTGAGAATTTTTTGCTTTTTGACATATTTCCAAATTTCTATGTGTTTTTTTGTCTTCAAAGGCTAATTATCTGAAATTCATGTGCAGATGTGGGCCCAACGTAACCTGTTGGGCTGAGACGATTTGATAGACGAGGCGAGCAGCCTATAGCAGCTACGACAGCAAACCCACAGGCATAGGTTATATTGACAGAGTTGGAACACAACCTTAAGAGGTTGACTTCGAACATCCCAGAGACTGGGACTGATGACATTCCTCGCGCTTATCAGAGACATGTAGTTGGGGTTCCAAGGCCCCTCAGATGTTCGCTGCATCAAGTTGCTCGTGCTATCATTCGTTATCATGCTTACTTATTCTAGTTTCTAGGACCACATTTTGAGTTTTGGCGTTAGCATATTTAGAAAATAAAAGGCCATGGGGCCTTATGTCTTCGTATGACATATTTTGTAGACACACCCTTTTATACAAACTCTATTTTAATGAAAAATATACTACTTTTACCTATTGTTTATCTTGATCAATGTATGAATGAATATTGCTTTTAATTTACAGATGTTCCAAATGTATATTTAACACATGATTCACCAATGCATTTGTCAATGTGTTTAAATATCTCGGAATGTGTTGATATTTGATATAATCAAATTGTTTTCCAAAAGATGGACTCGTAAAAATACTCTTAACATGGTTTGACTCCTTACTATATAGACATCGTTTAAATGTAATACCACGAGATGATATTCTAACTTAATGATCAAATGCCGGATACCAAATGTGATGGCATCAGCTAGTAGCTCAATGACTGCGCTATATTTCGCTATGTTGTTTGTTGTTTCATTGAGACATATTCCATGAATAGAGAGTAGCTCATCACTGGATGAATAGATAACCCAGGTTGCGGAAGAGAAATTCCGAGTACTACGAGTAGCACCATTAGCAAAGCCAATGTAAGTTTGAGAGAACGTCAACATCTACGAATCAAGTGTAGAAATGAGATAAGCAGGAGAAGTAGTAGAAAATGTGAAAAACATTAACTATCTCACATACTTAGAAAAAATGGTAAATAATGTACAAGTCTTCACCACAAAATTGTATGCATAATATTTCTTAAGGTAAAGACCATTTATGGGCTTTCCTAAAGGAATACCATCATAATCAACCAACTCATAGGCACCTTTAGCTAATACGCATTTTATGATGTAAGGGCCATGCCACATGGGTTTGAAATTTCCTACACCTAACTTGTCATGAGCTTGATCATAAACCAAGATTAGGTCACCTTCTGAATATAAACAAGGATTAACGTTTTGATCAAATTGAGCTTTGACACATTTTTTGTGAGCCTCGCTAGCCAGTGCGGCATCACGACGATTTTCATATAAATGTGCTAGATGTACAAAGTGTTATTCGATTGCAGGGGTAGCAGGTAATAATTTGATAGCTAGTTTTAGGGATGGGAATTCACATTCAATGGGTAATACTGCTTCCAAACCATAAACAAGTTGGAAAGGAGTAAAACCGATCAATGTTTTTGCAGTAGTACAGTAAGCCCATAGTGCTGAAAAGATAATAGAATGCCAACTTCCTTCATGAATACCAACTATCCGTTTAATCATATTAGTTAAAAATTTATTGACAACTTCGACCTGACCATTAGCTTGTGGATAATATGGAGTAGAGCTATCATGGCGTAGGCCGAGTTGTGCGAATAGTTCGACCATCATAAAGTTACGAAAATGACTACCATGGTATGTAACAATAGCTTGTGGGACACCAAACTGAGCAATCACATGGTTGAAAATGAAAATTATTGCAGCTCGCCATTGTCTCTATATGTAGGCATCACCTGGCCCATTTTGTAAAGTAATCACCTGCAAGGATAATATACCCATGCCCCCTGGCCAAGTGAGGGTTACAAGTGACGAAGTCGATGCCCCATTTGGCAAAAGCACTAACAACTATGATAGGGTGAAGAGGAGTTGGAGGTGCTCGCATTTTGCGATCAAAGATTTGGCAATAATGACATTTGCGGACTGTAGTAATGCAATATTTAAACATTGACAACAAAAAATAGCCAACACGTAATATATTTTGGAAGTAGCATACCCAAACATATGACCCCCACACACTCTAGAGTGACAGTCATTTAATGTTTTTTCGACCTCTTGGAGAGTCAAACAATGTCGGAATATAGAATCAACACAATGATGGTAAAGAGTGTCACTAATAATATTGTATTGTTGGGATTGGTATCAGATTCAACAACAATCAGTTTTGGATAACTTAGGCCTAAAAGTTTGTGTTTGGAGATATATAATAATATCTCCATACCACGAATTTGGCGTACTAATAAGAAAGAGAGATTCGTTAGCAAAATAATCTTCTGCTATAGTTTCTATATCAGTATGAGGAAAGTCACACAATAGTTCGGTGAAAATCAAAGATTTCTTTGATTTGGATTTTTCAAATTCCAAATCAAACTCTTGTAAGATAACTATCCACTTGGAGTATTTGTCCCCTAGGAATTGTTTAGTGAGACTGTACATCATAGGGTTACAATCTTACATGATAGTTGTTTTCAAGACAAGTATATAGTGATGGAATTATTAAACAACTTGTACAGCTGCCAAGGCTAGCTTCTCCACATGTGCATATTTAATCTCGGTTTTAGTGAGACTTATACTCAAATAGTAAATCACATGTTCACTGCTAGACTCATCCTCTTGGACTAACATCATGCCAATGGTGGCATCGGACGCGACTAAGTACAAAAAGTAATCTCGATGATAATTGGGTGGATGCAATAATGGCACATTGTTAAGTGCGTGTTTTAATGCATCAAAATCTCTATTAGCAAGCTCATTCCATAGGAATGGAATGCCCTTTTTCAACAGTCGAGTAAAAACCTAGGTTAGTTTGGCATAATTGTCGATGAATCTACATAAAAAAATTTATTTCCCCTACAAACTTTGGAGTTGTGTAAGAATAGAAGGAGTAGGCAAATTCAGACTTGCCTCTACCTTGAGGGGATCGACATGAATTCCTTCTTTCGAAATGATGAAACTTAGAAGCCGACCTGATTGCACACAAAAAACACATTTGTGCGGATTCAAGCGAATATTGTAGTGCCTGCACCTAATGAAAATTACTTTTAAGCACAATGGGTGATCCTGCCTTTTCATTGAATGCGCTGGTAGGTCATCTAAATAAGGATGAAAAACATGCTTGATATCGTGGAATGCATAAGACATTGCTCGGTGAAAAGTCGCGCCAACATTTTTTAGGCCAAATGGGAGTTTGCGATAAGAAAAAGTTCCCCATGGGCATATAAATATGGTTTTATATTGATCTGTAGGGAGTATGTTTATCTGATTGTAGCCAGAAAATCCATCCATGAAAGAAAAAATTTCATTCCTGACACAGTCTTCGACAATTTGGTCGATATATGGAGTTGGATAATTGTCCTTGGGACAAGCTTTATTAATATCTCGGTAATCAGCACATACTCAAATAGTTCCTTGTTTTTTATTAACGAGCACAATATTTGATATCCAATTAGTCAAAGGAACAAGGTAGATGAATCTCGCTTTCAACAATTTTTCAACCTCAGTCTTGATAGTGACAACTTTTGGTGGATGTATAGGATGTAATCGTTGTCTAATAGGCTTAGCATCCGGATAAGTTTTTATTTCATGTACAACTATGCTAGGGTCGATTCCTGGCATTTCTTTGTATGACCAGGCAAAGATGTCGCGAAATTCCTGAAATAGAGCTTTGTAAGTTTGAATCTCTTCTAAAGAACAAGAAGCTCCTATATGAATATTTTTAGTTATATCGGGTTTCACTGAGATATTTATGGGTATCGTTGTCGATATATTCCCTAAATTCTGTTCAAAACTGGAAGAAAGGGTGGATATTGGACATTAAGGATCACTAAGGGTCTCAGATGAAAACATAGACGAGAAATTATTCTCAATTTTGTCAAAGGATGGCAAGAAGGTTGAACGATGATGATATCATTCCATGGCATTTCGTCTAAGTTCATAACTTCCATAATCCCTTCATTAGTTAAAAAATCTGTGTTAAAAGGATCAAGCATAAAGATTGGTTCGAATCGTGACAAATGAGAATATTCATCAATAATCATATTCATTTGATTGTCTTCAGATGTTGATGAGTTGGAAAAGGACTGAATTGCCTCATAGGCTAACTCAAAACAGATACGAGGCATTTCATTGCTATATAAGATCATTTTTGATTCTGAAGGTACTTTCCACGGATCTCTTGATTTGAAAGTACTTGATGTAATCATGTTAAATTGGGCATCGTTATGAGGGGAATTTTGTGGAGGGAACGCAAAAGTTCAAACTACCAGTAGAATTAGGGTTTGAGGTATAGTATGATAATTGGTCTACTTTCACAATTCTTCCTTTGTGAAGAAACATGATCATCCTAAAATATGATGAGACTACTACTACCATGGTATAAGTCTAGCTCCGACCAAGAAAAAGGTTATAGTCAAGTTTAACATCAACAACCTCAACGTCTATTGCAACTGTTTTTCCCTCTAATTCAATTGGTAAATCATTTAAAATTCCATACGGATGAAAACCTCTTCCATCAAAGGCTTTCAAAGTCGTGGGAGATTGATTGGTTGTTGGAGGACCCAAAGTTTTCCAATAGGAAATGGACATAATACATGTCAATGCTCCCTCGTCAATCATTGTTCGAAAAACTAGTCAAGTTTTGACATGAATTGGTATCTGAAAACTCAGTTGGTGCAGGAGACACGTGACATGATTTTCGAGATCGAAAAAAAACAAATTAGAGTCATGAGGATCTATTTCTCCTAAGGCTGATAATAACAACTTCCTTTGTGTTGGACAAGTTTGCAACACTTAAAGAGTCGACTTTTCCGAAGGTAACATAGCCAAATCTTCAACGATGTTATAGTTTTGAGCAACCCTAGCATGAGGATTAAAGGATGAATTTCGAAGCATGCCCTTAGGAGGCGGACAAATTATCATATCAAGGTTTGGTTTTTCAATATGCAATGGTTCAAAAGAAGGAGGAGTAGATGTAGAAGTCTAACTAGCTAGACTGGAGTCATCTCCATCTACAACATGACTCTTTGACGTGTAATCTTTGGATCTCGTTGCTACCATAATTTTGGAAGACATCATCATGATATCTGCTGATGCGGATGAGGAGGATTGGTCATGAGAAACCATTTCACTGTCTTGGAGAGGAAAAGGATCCTTCAAAATGTGTGTGGGTGAACTTTTGATGAATTTGGAAACTTCGTCATGATGTGGGCACTCCTTGGTGTAATGATCTTCATCACAAATTAAGCAAGGATATCGAGGTTCCTTCTTTTCATCAAAATTTCATTCTTGTTTGATTTCTCCTTGGAACGAGTGCCTTCTTTAGCTTTGCCTTTTCCCTTTTTCTTATTTCTGGATTGCTTACCCTTGCCAGTAGATGACTCTACGACGTTAATTTTCGAAGTAATTTCGGGAGAAGGATCTTCTTCAGGTGAATCAAATAGAGCCGAAATCTGATTTTTCTTAGAATTTTTCTTTTTGTTCTTAGATTTTTGGCTCACAAAACCAATCATGCCATCTGCAACATGTAAACTTGCAAGGGCTAGAATAGTTTGACTAGGTCGGGGTCAATCTGGGATCTTTTCGTACAAAGTACCCGACCAAGTATAAACAAGATCAAGGAATTGAGCACGAGAAATTATATGCTCTTCAGTTACAACACCCCCTTTGGCCACACCTTTAGTTATTACTGGTAAAAGATATTTTATGAACCATTCGGCCAAAATATGGTATGGAATGTAAACTTTATCTAGGTGACATCTTCGTCTCCATTCATGAATGTGATCTGAGATATGGGCTGACGTTGACTGCTTCGAAGAAGTTAAAAATTCACTTCCATTCTAATATCAAGTGGGCAACTGAAAATGGGTAAAAAAAACTATAGCAAGGGCTTTAAATGTGCTGAAGGAAGCGCACGACAATTATACATACCATTTGGTTTCCGAACTGGTTAAGGTTCATTGAAAAAGTCGTAATCTAACAGAATCTTCGATTAATGAGTTGGACACACACCAAAGATGATAGTTCATAACATTGTTGGATGGATCTTTACCCGACTTACCTTCAAACTTAGGAATATCACTAGGCAACTTAGTAGGAATGGCTGACCAAAATGGTAAATAAAAAAGTGGATCATTAGTTAACCGAGAGAGGTCAGGCAAATCCAAAGTTGCAATGAAGGGAAACTAGCGGTTAGGATCCTAAGATGGATACTGATAACCCTGAGGGACGAGTCCCATACCGGGAGGAGGATACCCAGGATATCCTAGGATAGCCTGAGAAGTTGGAATTTGCATACCTCCTAGATATCCAGGATGAGCCATACCATATTATGGTTGTATAGGTTGTTGAAATGTATGACCTGGGTATGGTTGAATATGAAAAGGGAGACTCTAACCCATTTGACCTTGAACGAACTGTCCTTGAAAGGGTTGATTTTGCAAAGGTTGACCTTGAAGAAATTGAGTTTGAAAAGGTGGACCTTGAACAAACTGACTCTGGGGTAAGCCTTGTAAAGGTGGCCCTTGAAATGGTAGCTGCATATATGGGATGTTAGGTTGTACAAAAGGTGTTTGGGGTATTGACAAAATTGCAGGAATTGATTGAACACCAGATATCTGAGGTAAATACTGAACAAGGGGTTGTACCGTAACTTGTGATATAAGTGGGACAATTACCTAGGATACTCCTAGAACGAGAGTTTGAGGCGAACCTAAACCTAGATTTTAAACAATCGTTGGTATATCAGACTTTACCAATGTTGGAGGAGTACTCGGGATAGGACGCTGAAGTGGTTGTTGGGTAGGTGTCGATGGATTAACCTGGACAGTTGGTTGGACTTGAAAAGGTACTTGTTGTATAAGTTGTCCAAGAAGTTGAACATGTTGATACAAAGGCACTTGAGAATCAATTGAAATTGACTATTGATTTAATGAAGGGTTCCAAATTGTATTCATTCCAGGGTAAGACATTCCAACGATAGGTTGAGGCATAATAGGCTTACCAAAACTGGTTTGAGTTATTTGAGCATAATTAAGGTAATTCCCAGCAGGGCATTTCCCCCCAGCTATAGGGTAAGATCCACCACAAGGTTGTCCTCTGGGTGGAGGATATGATGGTTGCCCCCCAGACGGGTAATAACCACCTGTTGGGTTGGTTTGTGGATTATCAACATTACCAGAAATCATATTAACAAATTGTTCAGATGTCAAACCTTCATTGGTAGGGTTAATTACACCAGTTAACATGTTTGAAGATGAGTTCGAGGAAGAAGCTCCTAAATAAGCTCCTGCAAGAGAGCGATATCCAGGTGGTAGAAAACCACCATACAATGTTGACTCCAGAGAAGTAGAAAACTTAGATGTGTTTGATGAGGTACTTCTAAAAGCCATCATAGACCAGTCAAAACCTGGTACAGTAGAATAAGGAGTCGTGTATCATAGAATCCCTTGTCCTAAAAAGCTCAAGGGTGTAAAATACCAAGGGTTGGGGTGAAGAGATCTAAACAAAAGCTCTCAGATATCTATAGGTTCACTGGTAGAAACTATGGGTTCTTCCTCTTCGTCTAAAACAAGTTCTTCAATGTTAATGAGATTAGGGGGAAGACTATTAGTAATAATGAGTTGCACACATGGTGAATGTGGAAGATCTGGAATTTACGATGTAGAAGATGTATAAGTCTCAAGCTTGGAAATATCAGAATCAGGATTGTTAATATCTAGTTCAGAGATGGGATTTGAGTCTGAAAAGTCTCCAATATCTGATTCAGTCTGAACGAGTTCAATAAATTTGTAAATCAGTTCCTTTTGAGTGTGATGTTAATCTACGAGTTTGATCAAATTCAGTTTTTGTTACTTCAAGGCCTAAAATAGTAGATGTTATCAGTTTATTAACTTCAATTCCTCTTACATCAGAGTCTACAATAGTAGAAGTTTCAATTTCTGTTGCAATTCTAAATCCTGATGATTTTGATTTTTCAGATTTAATCTTTTCTAATTGACTCGATGTATACTCCAGGGGATCCTTGAGTATTTTACGTGATTCTCTTGGTAATTTCGCCTTAATGAAAAAATTTCAATTGATCAATTACACAATATCTAAATTACACCTAAAGTCTCTAAAAAGTAAAAAAACAACATAGAAAGTAACACACGCTAAAAATCTAGGAGTTCAAACCATACAAACTGAATCTTCACAGAGATCAATAATTACTATTTGGTGATGAAATCCAACATCACAGTGATCAAGGTGAAAATATTTATAGAAATGAGCATTTAGAACCAATTACCTTAACAACCTGCTCAATGAAACAATCTGGTGCAAGTAACTCTGCTATAAACCATCTCGAGCAAATATTACCCTCCAAAAAGTCCAAGTGAGTCTAGTCAAAGTATGTTCTAGGTACAATAGGACCTTCCCTCTGTGGTCACCTTAGGTATAGACCTAGGCTTATAGTCACTAAGTTTACCAAATATAACAATTTTACCTGGGGGGATAGTCACAGATCGAACGCACACGCAAGGGCAGAGTAACACGCTCAATCCCCTTGAAGGCTCCTTCACATGATCAATTGGAGGTTTACTTTCAAGTGACCCCAAGTACCTTTCGATATCATTGTATTATGTGCAAATCACTATATCTAGGATGATAAATTCGATATGATCACTTCACCAGATTCAACACGATCTCGTGCTTTGCTCATGTACAAGAAGAGCTTCCCAGAGAAAAACATAAATAATTGAATTTTCTCTCCCTAACTCAAGATTCTATTATTCGTTTATAGCTTTGGAAAGTTTACTTCCTTCCCTATTCCAAAGCCCTACACTTAAGCTACTATAGGTGACAAGAGCCCTAAAAAATGTAAAATTCTAGATGAATTTTAATTAACGCGATATTATTAAGCTATTCTTTACTCAATGGGCGATGAAGGTGAAACTTATGATGTTATGATACAGCTCGAAATCTTAATGCACTCTAAAATGTAATAACAACTTTCAATGCCATGAAATCCTATTCAAAGAAAAGAAAGAGTTTCTTTGATTATTTGAGAAATGAAATGCAAAAACTCACAACTTTTCCAATTTTATAAAGAAACCAATTTCACTATTATGTAATGAAAATTAAATCAACAAACCAAATTCCAGATTTCCCTAAACATCAGATAAGCCAAAATACTCTTTATCTCTAATCACTCAAAACTTTCAAGCACACAAAAATCAATCAAGAGAGTTGGAGAAAACACATTTTTACCTATGAATTCTTTGATTTAATGATAATAACAATGTAATTGCGAAAAATTTCCTAGATGAAAGCGACAATTCCCTTTATCAAGCAAAAATGACCACAATTCCTTCACAAAAGCACTAGGTCTCAAGAAACCCTAATTTGCAATTCAAAATGAATTTGACTACAAATAAGCAACAACTAAAGCTTAACCAGCAAAAGGACAATATATCTTGTTTTGATCAATCGACAAATCAACCAGGCAAAACCCTAAGTAATTCTTTAAAAAATGCATGATTCAAAAAAATCATTAACAAAGCAATCAATTGAGTTCAGAAGAGACACAACACAATCCAAACAAAGATAATGACACTTCCAGAAAAACAAACTTAGGTCTAGGTTGAAGCAAAAGCTATATTTTCAAAAATTCGCAAGCCCTGCGCAAGTTTAAAGTGGAAAACAGAGCGCACGTGCTTTGTTGCTAAGGCAAGACGGCCGCAGAATTGCACTCTATTAGCAAACAGAAACGACACAGGGGTAAAAAACTTAAGAAAAAATAAAAATTCGAAAAATCAACCACAAATCTAAAAGGTCATTAATTTATAAAGAATCAGGTCTGGATAAATCAGAAGAATCAGAAATCGAAACTAAGGAAAAAGGCGAGAACAAAGGCATTCCCTAGTAGAGTCGCCAATTTGTTACATCAGACAAATCCCTCTAGCGGACAAGGGCAATCTCCCAGATCCTTAACGGAAATTAGAAACAAGCAAGACAATTGAACTGACTCTTTCCCTAAGTTAAACTTTTTTGAATTATAATAATTAAAGCTAAATGGATGAGCCTCTTACCTATTTCATGAAATGCTCGATGAATATCCCTTGTTAAGTTTCGATTCAACTCTTCAATGCTTGATAAGACCTGCAAACATCGACCATAAAATGATCAAAAGAACATGTGATATAATAATCCAAACAACTTAACCTAATGATCAAGGAAATTAGGAATTGAATTTGCCTTAATAAACATTATAAACAATTGCAAACATTCATTATTCCAATAAGACAAATCAATGGGAGAAATTGTTCATTTGTATTAATCAATGATTAAGAGGAGCCTTACAACCTTCACCTTGATGTCGTTAGATCCCTCCCAAATCCCTTCAATATCCTCCTTAGATGACAAGCTTTACATTCTCAAACCAACAACATAAGTTTGTCTTCTCTAAGTTCTGCCCTCCTCAATCCCTCTACCCTCTAGTCATTTTATAGCCCAAGAGGAGGAAGTTTTGGATCCAAAAGAGGAGGATGAGACTCCTTCATTGAGGGATTAGGTTACCATGAGAAAAGGGATGAATATGCATCATCTAAGGGTTATAGTTCGAATAGTCATCACCTGGAAGATTTCAATTGGGAAATATTCGACCAACTATGTTTCTAGAATGTAATTTTTATTTTTACTTTCTTGAATTCACCTACATGGGTTTATAGTGGTAGATAAAGCGCAGCTCTGCACTGTTCTCAAAGTCAATTCCAACGACTGCGCGAGAAACTCTAGAAAAATAAGTGCAGATGGAACTTAACAAGGTGTGACAACTATTTTCCCGAAATTTCTCATCTACTTCAAACTATTTTGGGTTGTTTGACTTCTGAAGGAGTTGGTTCAAACATGTTCATGGATGGTAAAAATACCCATAAACTGATCAACTGTCATGGCAATAAATTGACATGTAACAACACCCATGTTGTCCCAACCTTCTACTTGTCATGGTGGCTAAGTGAGTTAGTAGCTATTTAACCATTGTATCTTTTGGCAATGTTGTTGTAATGAAAGGAGACAACCTAAGAATATGAGATTCTCATCATTGTCTGTTGGCTCGATGGTTAATTTAAACCAACCTAGATCCATTTTAACCCTGGATCTATCAAGCACCAAGAGAGATCAAATCTCTTGAGGTGCAAACTTCTTTTTTGAGTGCAAAAATTGAGTAAATGTTTGCACCTCGAGTGATTTGATCCCTCTTGGCGCTTGATAGATGCGGGGTTAAGATGGATCTAGGCTAGTTTCAGTATTACGTGATCACACACAATTTTGATTTTATCTCTTTCTTTAATGTTATTTTGAATGCAAAGTGACATTGTAACAATGTTGAATGATAGAAAATGTGAATAATAAGAATGCAGTCAAACTATTTTCTTCTGCTGTTCTAATTGTCACACCTACTAGCTTTGCCATCTTTTCATATCGATCATATGAAAAAGGCAGTTGAAATTGTAGACCATTCAAATATTTAACTTGAACTATTGTAGTAAACATCATACCATGTCTCTCTTGCTATCCAATATTAATAGCAACTTTCTCCAAAGTCAATCATTATGACTTATGGAGTGTTAAACCGCAAGTGATTTTCAATGGTAGTTGTTTTCTATTACCTCGTTTGAATGCAAAGTGACTAACAATGTTGAATAATGGAAAATGGGAATAATAAGAATGTAGTCAATTATGAATAATTTATAGTTTCAAGAAGCAAACATTTCAGGAAAGATGAAAATTCAAGTATTTTGTTTATGTTTGAATTACTGTAACACAAAAATCAATGCACAACATCAATATTTTTTGTGTGCTTACATTGAAATCATGCACACTATTAATCTAATTACTTTGAAATTAATGTACATCATATATCTAGTTGCATCAAATTAGAAATCAACATCTACACTAAAATCAATGCTTCTAATACAAGTAATCAAATAGGATTAAAAATCAACATCTCCACTAAAACCAATGCATCTAGTGCAAATAATCAAATAGGATTAGAAGTTAACATCTTCACTAGAACCAATGCATCTAGTGAAAGCAATAAAATAGGATTAGAAATCAACAACTACACTAAAATAAATGCATCATGTACAATCAACCAAATAGGATTAGCAATCAACATCTACACTGAAATCAATCCATCTATTTCAGTGAAAACCCAACATATTCATAAGATGAAAAAATATTTATCCCTTCATATCTTTGTTTCCCTCTTCTTCTCTCTCCCCCCATTGTCTATATCTATATCTCCCTCCATCTCTCCTTTATCTCTCTATCTCACCCCCCAAACACACATGCTCTCTCTCTCTCCATCTATATTTCTATATCCCTCCATCTCTCCTTCTTTGTCTCTCTATCTCACCCACCAAACATACACACTCTCTCACCATATGTATCTATCTCTCTCTCCATCCCTCTCCCTATTTCCCTCTCTCTCTTCCCTCTCGCTCTCCTCTCTCCCTCACTCTCTCTCCATCTCTCCCTTGCAACTCCCTCTATCTCTCTCCACCTTTCTCTCTCTATTGTTCTTCTTCCCTATTTTCTTCTCCTATCAAATAGGTTTAGTAATAAACATCTATATTGAAAGCAATGCATTTATTTTAGTGGAAAACCAAAATATTCATAAGATGAAAGAGTTTATCTCCCTCCCTCTCTCCGTCTCTTTCTTCTTCCCTCTCTCTCCCCCACTATCTATATCTGTATCTCCCTCCATCTCTCCCTATTTGACTCTATATCTCACCCCCCACAAACATGCACACACTCTCTCTCCATATCTATCTATCTATCCCTCCCTCCCTCTCTCCATCTCTTTCTTCTCCCCTACCTCTCCCCCACTATCTATATCTATATCTCCCTCCATCTCTCCCTATTTGACTCCATATCTCACCCCCCAAAAACACGCACACACTCTCTCTCCATATCTATCTATCTATCCCTCCCTCCCTCTCCGTGTCTCTCTTCTTCCCTCTCTCGCCCCTTCATTTATATCTCTATCTCCCTTTGTCTCTCCTTCTTTGTCTTGTTGAGAAATCTAGGGCATAGCTATTAGATGATTTCTCTTCTATGGATAACTACTTATGAATGCTTTTTACTTCTTAGATTGGGATCTTCTTTTACTTATGTTATTATAGTTTTCTTCTTCATTAAACAACTTGCATTGCATAAACCATAAAGATATAAGAGACACAAAATATATGCTATCACTCAGGGTCAAAACCTCTCCCACTTGAGAGGAAAACTCAAAAAAAAATTTCTTCTTATAGAGACTTCAATTGATGAATACCAAAACCAAGACCCTTTACCTATTTTCCACTCCAAGACGAAGACACAAAACCTCCTTGATGACATTCTTCTTGCAATAGTCAAACCTCTGCATCTTCCTCCTTCTTGGCTACTCTTCATAATTTAGCTTCTCTGGCACTGCTTCAGACTTGCAACCTTTTTCGTCCCTAATTCATGCATATGACCTTGTCTTATGCCTTGATTTCCTTCTCTTTAGTTGGAGGTCTCTTCCTTGGTAACTCAGCTAGAGATACACCTTTATCTCCTCTTGAATTGACCTTCCCATGGAAATGAAATACTTTGGCCTCTTCTGCAACATAAATAGTCCTTTTCTTCGCACGTGTGAGTGAAGCTTAATCCTAAAAGAGACCTAAACAACCCTCACTCTTCCTTTCTTCCTTTCTCTGGCCATGAGACTTCTTTCCAAGTGATTCTCACACTTCTAATTGTAGACCTTCTTCACCGAAAATATCTATCCCAGATGAAGTTTGAGCTGCCCTATTTATTGTTGTTTCCCCATCAATTAGGATGACTTTAGAGAGGATGAGCCAACATGTCCTTTTGTGAAGATTATTTATTCCATCTTGTAGTAGACTTGTAGTAGGTGCCTTTACTTGGTCTTGGAGGGCCTTCTTAGACATTTAATGACTCATACAAAAATGTAACATGCCCAAGAAAGTTCATTCATACATGATATTGACTCAATTTGACTTTTATGAGTAGATGACAAAACATAAAGGTTCACAATGGGAACCTTAACTAAAATAAAATTCCTTGATCATGAAACCCATGATTCAAGTACTACAAAATAATTATATTTTCTTCTTTTCATCAATTACATAAAATCACAATTACATATCTCATTATGAAGACTGGACCTAGTTACACTTTTCAACACTCCCTCTTAACTAGGGAGGTATTTAGAATGTTACTTGGTAATTCTCAATCTAAAGAATTCTCATAAGAAGAGTCAGATTGGTAACCGATCTATTTAGCATCATATCAACTAAAATTGTCACATAACAAGGACTTGACTAACAATTCTATCTCTCCACAACATATGATCACAATACTGGCGAGACCAATGATGTATAGAAACCCTCATCATTGTCTCTCTCGGAACATACCCAACTTAGGTTCTCAAGGTGTGTTCCACCAAGACTATTCTTATCTTGGATTCCTGATCCTCAAAGAATATCGGTCCTCTACGGATACTCTTATCTTGGATGCCCTAACTCATCCTCAAAGAGTATCAGATGCTAGATGTTTACCCAATCCTCCATTTTGTCTTCCCATGTGAAGACAAGAATGATGTGTATATCTCTCCCAGTTAATTAGGGAGGACATATCTATTCCAATAAAGGAATGTACTCATTCCTATGGAAGGAATGTACCTAAGCTCCCTATTGGCTTAGGAATTTTGGTTCCAAGTTTCTACCAAGTAAGAAACTTGTTTCTAGGCTCCCTCTTGATTAGGGACCTACAACAAATTCTCAGGTGGAGATGATGGGACAACTAGCTACTTGAAGAACTCCTCCTCACGATGTCATGAACTTCTTTTCGTTATTCATGAATCTTCATGTTTGGGACTTCTTCATAGGGCACATAAAATCCATCACTTTCATCTCTGAGTCAGTAATGTCATCATCGAAAAGTGATCCATCAGTTCATATATGGCCTTCCTTCATGCCATGCCACCTTATTCATGCCATGTTTCCTTAAGAATCTTTCATCCTACTACATGGGCATCGGTGGTGGAAGACTTCCATAGATCTTCCCTCGGAAGCCCTCCATAATCCCAACCAGATATTTGTTCAAAAATAAAGGAATGAACATTAAAAATCAAAGTTACCTTTATGATGGTATTTCATCATGAAATATTCTAGTTTGCATCAACATCCTTCATACATATCGATACATCTCCCAAATATATATATTGTCAAGGGTTTCTTTCTTTTTCAGACTTCATCAGAATCTTCATATCTTTCATGGAGATATCCTAGTCAAATATTCTTTGTATTTGGATGTTGATTTCCTTTTTCCATGGTTTCATATCCATGATATCTTCCTTCCTTTCTTCACACATTTCATTCCTAGGAATTTCCAATCAGAGTTCCTCCAATTAATGTCAACTACCTCATATTTCATATGAGGACATATTATGTTGATCTCATCTAGACAATGTGTGACTCATGCTTTCCTGCATCCTTTAAAAGGAGAAGATAATTTTATTTTGATCATGGTCTCAATATAGAGCATTGATCCTTGTTACCTACAACCATATGACATGATTCTTCAATATCGAATACAAGCATACATACCTCATTTTCCTTTATGTCATCCAAACTTTCTTCAACAACTTTTTTGATTGAAAGAAGTTCAATCCCTTGATTTGCTTCATCTCTTTTGTCATCATACCATCATCCCATGAATTCCACAAGTTGTATTTCTTTGATGAAACACTTGCTTCCCCTCTTGATTGGTGAACCTTTCGATGCAGATTCCATCAAAGAATCTTGAGGATCTAGAGTATCCCCATCCAACAAATGTTTCCTTTTGATTGATGTATGATGAGATTTGTTCTAGATGACTTTTTCCTTTCCATAATTGCCACTTATGTTTCCAATGAGGTTCCCAAGAGCTATATCCTTCATAGTTGACTGCCATAGATTTCAATTTGAACAATCTTTCATGCTTCTCTATGATGATGTCCCGAGCTCTTGCTTTCAATGCTTCTGTGATGCATTGATGCATCCCATCATTTTTCTTAGTGAATCATGATATCCATATCTTACAATAGAAGTTTTAGGAACTTGAAAAGAACTTAGATGAGGAAGAATATCTTAATCAAAGTAGATATCTCTTACTTCCTCTTTCTTGGACTTCTTCTTTTCAACTTCCTCCACTTCTTTGGTGATATGGGCATCTTCTCTTCCTCTTTTTTTTATTGTCCTTATTGATCTTAGGACAATCTCTTTTATAGTGACCATATTCTTGACACTCATAACATCAAATCTTACCCATATCCCTTTTTTTTTTTCTAAGAACCAGACTTCCCAAATTTTCCTTTTCTTTTTGTCATTGTAGGATAAGCTTGATTTTGCTTATCCGCTTCCACATCAGATTTGGCCTTTAGTCTAGATTCTTGAATATTGCACAATGACCATAGATCCTGGAATGGAATAGCTTATTTCTTCCCATAAATTCTTGAAGTAAAGTTACCTCACTCCTCCAATAGTGCATTTAGTACAACTATAGTCATTCCTCTATTAGAAATGACTTCTCCCAGATCTTGTAGTTGATCCCCGATTTCAGATATCCTCATAAAGTATGAGCCTATTCTATCTTCCCTTGGCATCTTTAGCTTGTAGAGTTATTGCCTTAATGAGATGACTTCTCCAACAGTGTTTATGGAATACAACCCTACCAATTTGTCATATATTTATTTTGAAGTTTCGAGTTTTGATACATATGGGATGAGAGGATACTTGATGGATTCTATGAGAATCCTTTGAGCCCTAACTTCCCCTTTCATCTATTTTTCAAGAGATTGAGAATATGCCTTGCCTATTTTAGTGAGAGATCCTTTGACATGTTCCATACCCTCATTTTCAATAAGATTCATATTTTTCCTTTTTATTCCATGCAATATAGTTTGAAGCCCCAACCAATTTGTTGCTTTCCTTGCAAAAAGGAATTTTGATAGATTGAGACGTGGAAATAAATATAATTACTTGATAGGATTCTCCTTATTCTTGTTTCTTCCTTAATGTTGATGATGATACAGATTGTTTAGTCAATTTAGTGTGTCCTAAATTGCTACATTAATTATCAATCCGGGATTCGTAAATTGATGAAGTGTGGTGCACTATATGTGCATGAAAACGTATTTCCTACTTTTTATCAATTTTATCTTGTTTTTGGGGGTTTTATCTTGGTTTGTCTCCTAATGCAAATGATAATCCTATTCCTAAGTTTTAAGAATACTTTAGAAGGCAAGTTTGGGTATAGATTTTAAGGCAATTATGTCCTCTATAATGTTTTCTAGAACTTAACACTTCAGAAGGTCTTAAAACATACTGGTGATGAAATTAATACTTGAACAAGAATGAAAATGTGCTGCTATTCAAGTAAAACAAATAATGAACTACTGATCATGAAATCATTATCTCTGTTGCTTATCTCAATACAGAAAGAAAAATGAGTTAAGCTACTGCACTCAACAAATCAAAACTGCAAACTAATAAAAGTAAAATCAATTCACTTCATTCATAGTTCGATAGCTCACCAAGTAGTCTAAGCTATGGCTTTAGAGATAACGTCAATGATATGAGGAATTTGATATCTATTTGCAGAAAAATAAAGCTAAAATCAAATCACATCATTCATAGTCCGATACCTCGCCAAGTAGTCTAAGCTATGGCTTTAGGAGATAATGTCAATGATATGAGAAGTTTGATATCTAATTGCAGAAAAGTAAAACTAAAATCAAATCACATCATTCATAGTCCAATAACTCACCAAGTAGTCTAAGCTATGGCTTTAGGAGATAAAATCAATGATATGCGCAATTTGATATCTATTTGCAGAAAAGTAAAACTAAAATCAAATCACATCATTCATAGTCCGATAGCTCGCCAAGTAGTCTAAGCTATGGCTTTAGGAGATAACGTCAATGATATGAGCAATTTGATAACTAAACTAACTAACAAAGCAAGTGAATAAGACTAAAATCAAAGCATAACTGGAATTAAAAAACTAAGAAAAGAAAAGTCAGCAGAGAGGCTAATGTCATGTCACTAGTGATTGCAAAAATTATATGAAAATGCCCGGGCCTACTCTATCCTGAAACACACACACTGATCAGTGTTAGCAACAATATATAAAGCTTGAAAAATCATGTATAGGAATGAAATGTTAATACCATAACAAATGAAATATACATAGGTGGATAACTATGAAATATGTATAATGGAAATAAGGAAACAATACATAAAAACTTTACAGCAATAAGGAAAACAAAACCTCAGCGTGCAGGGGCCCTCTGCACGACCTTGGTCAATAGGCTATCAGTCTAGAATTATGCTCACGAAATCATATAAAACAAATTCTGATTATATTGCAAAACAGAGGAAGAATCCTCTCGTTACAACAGAAAGACCAGTCCACGACATAGTACAAAGACTAACAGCAAAACGACAACAAAAACTAACTAGTTCTATGCGTATGCAAACACATTATTTATAAGGGAAATTTCATAACAGTTTTCCTATGAAACATCTTCGATTGAGGACACGTAAAAGGACAACATCCGTAAGCTTAGCATAATGGTTGCCAAGATTATTCAATCTATCAAAAGGGGCTGTTGGATTCACATCGTGGGGCAGTGTACAACTGTCAAGATGAACCCCATGGCTCTAGGAATGGTTCTGGATCCTTCACATGTTTGAAAATAGAGTCCTGTTTGTCGTAGAACTCTTCATTGACCACCGTTTGACCAAGGGCTTCCTCTGCGAATTTGGCTGAACCAATAGGACCTGATCCATGTCCAGGTCATTCCTAACTTGCCCACGTGCCTTGTTTTGCTTGATGACACCTGCAACCTAGAGTCTAACAAAAACAACTGTGGAAAGTGGCTGCATTCCGCAGCTAATGAGCAAAATCTAAGTCAAATAGCAAACATAAAAACATAGTTAGAAAACCACTTAAATGCTCTTTTAGAATCAATATGCAATGATGTTTGATAGCTTATGAGGTACTAGTGAGGGGAAAAAGTCTAGGAAAGTGTGTAGGAGAGATGTAGTTTCAGGGTTCAACATACCCCCACTGTGAAGGTGTTGAATGTCCCCATGCAACCAAAACTTTTACCATCCTCCCTTCAGTTCATGTGTTTTGAGACCTCTGCTAACACATCCAGTCTTCTTCCCTTCTTTCTTGGCACCGCTGTCATCCTAGGCTTTCTCATGAGGCACCTGTATTTGAGGTTGATAAGAGCTCTGCTCAACCTCCTGCTCTTTTTCTTCAATTTCCTATTCTTCTTTTGCCATAGCCTAAGATGCAACATAGTGTTGTCGTAAATAATTTTATCTAACCTGCTTTATTCCTTCAATGTTTCATTTTCTCTTTTGATGTGTCTATTTAAGACCTCCAGTTCAAAAACTTCCTATTTTAGTGATTGGATTAGAGCTTCCTGTGTTGCATTAGGCTGGGTAGATGAAGTGCTTGGATATGTGGCAGTCTTCTCCAACGACTCGATATAATCATACATTTCTTGCTGGTTTGGGTCTATCTCAGGTGTAGTCTTTCTTGGGTTGTCCCCAAAATCTGGCTGAGAAGGATTGCTCTCAAAATTTGGTTGAGGAATAGGAGTATGGTGTCGGCTACGGCCAGGAGGGATTGCTGGAGGCTATTTTGGTGTTTCCCCTCCTAAATCAATGAAGTGGGGCCCTTTAGTTTTTATTGTCCTCAATTTCCCTTTAAGTCTGGAGCTCCTCCTTAAATTTTGTGAGCTAGTGTCTTCTTTCTCCACACTCTGTTTTCCTTTCTCTTTCTTCTTTGCTGCAAATGATTGTTCCTAAAGATAAACTAGTCTTTCAGAAAGTATTTGGTGGTCCTCTTCTGAGGAAGGTTCTGGGGTTTGATAGACAAATTCAATGTTTATTTTCCCGTTTAATTTTCTTTGCTTCCTATCCTCAGTTCATTCCTTCCTACTTTCAGACAACCTCTCTTCTTTATTAATTTCTTTAACTATGTTAGTAGGAGTGTCCTGAATTCTCACACTTGTTTTCTTTCTCCTAATTTTCCTTACTGAGCTGCTCTCTGGTGTTTCAGGTGGATCTTGAAAGAAGTTTCTAACTAAAAACTGTTCCCAGGTGTCCTTTTCCTTCAACTGTTTTTCAATCAAAATTTTCACAAACCAGTGATGGTACAGGTGGGGTTCTATGCCCTCTAAATTCTTTTGGACAGTTATGGACATCTTTTTCAGAATATTCAATAAAAAGTAAGGCAAATTCATGGTTTGGTTTTCTAGAAAATTCATCAGCAACCGGGTGTGGTACATATACATGGACCCAAATTGTCCTTCACATGTGATAAACTTTTGGATTATCAATAATAGACTGGCCCACTTTTCTTCTAAAGCAGAGATAGGGATTCCACATTTGAAAATGGTTATATCCATACCTCGATTGCGTAGGATAACCCTCTAGGCCCTCTCATCAAAGCTTTTGTTTTTGAACCACCGTTCCCCCTCCTGTGGGAGTTCCGTTGCGGCTGCTATAGATGCCTCTGTGACTAAAAATTTAAGGTCTCCAACCTCAACTTCCACGCCATTAAAAGACCTCGCAAAAGTCTTCGTAACCTCTTTATTGTAACCTCTGAATTTTTGGATGAACTATAGCCACCGTGCCTTCCTTAGTATGCTTTTCAATTGCGGATACCCCTCCATGAATTTGGGCCCTTCCGGTTCTGCTCTTAACAAAAGACCCATTCCTTCCTCCTGCCTTAAAATACGTCTGCGTGAGTAATGGATTGACGGAGGTGAAATGGCTATGTTAGCAGGGAATGGAAAAGGTTTATGGAGAAAAAACTGTAGTCGTAAACGAAAGAGCAGAGAACAGGTAATGAGAATGAGTTCTCGAGGATGTAAACAGGCCAGAAATGACAAACGGAATAGTATGGGAATAGAGTGAACTCGGCTTTTGAGATAGAAGGCTGTGGAATCGGTGTGAGTGTGTTTTCAAAATGGCTGCGGATTTGTGCGGTGGGGAAGATCCGTGATCAAATAGATTATGTCCTCATAATTACCCTATTTGGCAGGTGGAATGCCAACGTACCAATAAACACGAGTTAAATTCGGAGGCTGATCATAAGGCCGTTTAAAAATTAATGCAAGGTTCGTGGAGGAATCGTGTAGATGATGTGGAGCAGTTATGGAAGCTATCACTAATCATTACATATAATGGAGCCGTGGTTTCATAACTATATAGAATGTGCTTTCAAATGCTATTTGAAATGAATCTTACTCATACCTTGGAATTTTTGCCACTTCCGTCCATTAACCTTTGATTAGCTGCTTCCTACTGATGCTTTAAGTGCTTTATATCTTCAACATATTTTCCTTTGTCATACCTGCATTTGGTTCCCATTATTATTTGGCTAACATCTAACTGTCAGTGCTAAATAACAGAGTGTTAGCTGCGAAATCAACAACTAGCTGCGAAAACTGACATAGTGGACATATGACTGAATGGAGATGGATGAATGATGACTGAGTGAATGAAAAATGGTCATGAAAGGACTTTTATTGGCAGAATATGATGATAAAATGAGATGATATGAAGTGAAGTGAAGTAAAATGAAGCGAAGTGGAGTGAGATGAAGTGAAGTGACATGAGACTATGAAATGAGAGAGAATTTTTGGAAAATATAGCTCGTCAGAGGGTTCTGATTTTCGCCCTGTATTTTCTGTATAAGACTGCCAATCAGTGATTAGTTTTCAGGCTTATACAAAGTTTTTTTTTTTTTAACAGGAAAAGAACAATGACTAGGCTGGTGGAGAAGAAGGATTCTTCTTCACCAGCCTTATTGCAGAATTATCTTGAAAGATTTTGACAAATTCCTCTTTTGAGAGTGGCTTATGATAGATATTTAATATGTGACCATTCACAATAAGAGGAGTTTGATATTCATCAATGGTTTTGATTCTTACCGCTCCATTGCTAAAGACTTTGTCAATCTCATATGGCCCAAGCCAATGAGTTTGAAATTCACTTTTGAAATCTTTAAACTTGGAATCAAATAGCAATGCCCAATCTCCTTCTTGAAACTTTTTCTCTTTGATGTATTTGTCATGCCACTTAGCTCTTTGATATTGAACTAGATCAGTTCTTAGGATTGCCTCTTGTCTAATCTCATCTAGTTCATTCAACTTCTCCATTCTATGATTTTGGGCTCATGATAGATCCATTCCCAACTGAACTGCCATCTTGAAAGTTTTAACACGGAACTCAATGGGGAGGAGGACTTCTTTCCCATAAACAAGTTCATAGGGAGAATGTCCTCTTGTATTCCTCCATGTAGTTCTGTAGGCCCATAAGGCTTCAGGAAGCCTTTATGCCCAATCTCTTCTGTGTAGATGAACAGTCTTGGTAATGATGCCTTCAAGAACTTTGTTTGTAGACTCCACTTGACCATTTGCTTATGGATGGTAAGGAGTAGATTTTTTGTGCTTGATTTTGTATTCTTCCATCAGCTTCTCCACCAGGTTGGATGTGAATTGACCTCCCTGATCTATCACAATTTCTCTTGGAACACCAAAGTGAGTAAAAATATCCTCATAAAGAAAACTAATAACTGAATGCTCAGTAGCAGAAAATAATGCTTTGGCTTCTACCCATATAGTGACATAATCAGTACATACCAATATATACTTTCTTTGTTTAGATGGTGGGTTAATAGGTCCAATAAAGTCTAAAGCCCATTTTTCAAAGGGTTCGATGAGTACCTGTGGCTGCAATGGCATTTCATTTGAAAGGGTAGGTTTCCCTACTCTTTGGCAGTTGTCACACCTTTTGACAGATTGTTTTGCATCTTTGAAGAGGGATGGCCAATAATATCCTAAAGAGAGGATTTTATAGACCGTCCTTTTGTCAGCAAAGTGTCCGCCGCATGGTTCATCATGACATGCTTTGAGAATATCAGGCATTTCATCTTCCCTAACACATCTTCTGATCACAAGGTCTGGCCTTATTTTAAACGATTCGTTAGAAATCCATGAATATTTTGAACTCTCCTAAATAATCTTTCTTCTTTCACCAGGAAATAAATGTGGAGGTAGTTTCCCTGTAACCAAATAGTTAGCTATATCTGCATACCAAGGAGTCTTAGTAGTTACTGCAAATAAATATTCATCAGGAAATTTGTCCTCTACATGAGAATCTTCTTTAGTATTCTGAATCCTAGATAAGAAATCAGCTACTGTATTTTGTTTCTCTGGTCTATCTAACAGAGTAATATTGAATTCCTGTAAAAGTAGGAGCCACCTTGTAACTCTGCCATTAGTAATGGGTTTGTTCATTAGATATCTAATTGCAAAATGATCAGTATGAATAAAAGTTTCATAGCTTGTTATATAATGTTTTAACTTATTGATTGCATGTACAACAGCTAAGAACTCTTTTTCAGTCACAGTATAATTCAACTCAGTGGGAGTTAAATTTTTACTGTTATAGTAAATGGCATAAGGAACTAAATCTTTTTGACCCAACACAGCTCCTAGAGCTGTATCTAAAACATCTGTAGAAATATGGAAAGAAAGTTTTCAATTTGGTCCTCTCAAGATAGGTGCTTCAGATATTCTTGTTTTCAAAGCTTCAAATGTTGATTGGCAATCAGGATCCCATTTCAATTCACAGTCTTTTGTAAGCAGTTTGAAGAGTGGAGATGCTATTTTGGTGAAGTTTTCTATAAATCTCCTGTAATATCCAGTAAATCCCAGAAAACTTCTAACATCTTTTTGACAATTTGGAATAGGTAACTTGGAGATGAATTCAACTTTTGATCTATCAACTTTAATCCCATCCCCTGAAATATGATGTCCTAAAACAATACCTTCAGTAAACATCATAAAGCATTTTTCATGGCTTAATGAAAGGTTTGTTTCTTTACATCTTATAAGGACTTTTTCAAAATTTTCTAATGCCTCTTCAAATGAATTACCATAAACTGTAAAATCATCCATATAAACCTCTACACAATCATGAATTAGATCAGAAAAAAATTCCTAGTACTGCTCTTTGGAATGTTGCAGGTGCATTATATAACCCAAAAGGAAGCACTCGATAGGAAAAAGTTCCCAATGGACAGGTAAATTTGATCTTATCTTGATCTTCAAGTGCTACCTGAATTTGATTATAGCCACTACAACCATCCAAAAATGAAAAGTACTTTTTGCCTGCTAATGTATCTAATACATGATCGATAAAGGGCAAAGGAAAGTGATCCTTCAAAGTTTCTTTGTTCAATTCCCTGTAATCAATGCATACCCTCCATTT
>APFE030434957.1:40309-72828 GCA_000404065.3 Pinus taeda | reverse complement strand
TGAAGTGCCGCAAGAGGATAAGATAATGTTTATAGTCCAAATATTATTAAGAGCTAATAATATTCGACTGTTCTATTTTTGACAGGCAGTCTAAAATAGACTCCGCCCATATGTCTAAAAATAGAGGTCCATCTATTTTTACCAACATGACCAATCATCCATAAATAGCATCCTGCAACTCATAGACCATGATCCATATCTCTAAAAATAGACATAGTCTAAAAATAAACTTTGCGCCAAAAATAGCCTGCGGGTCCACTTAGTGAAGGCGACTTCTTCAACTAAGCTCCATCATCTGTTGCATTTTCAACATGTAATATATAATCATTAAAAAATTATATAAATAATTATGTTTATGCTTTTATTATAAAAAAATATATTAGTATGATTTACGTAAGTTAAATCTTACACGTATCAGCAAACACATTTATGTATATCTTTTTACATTAGAAAATTCAACCTCTAACATTTCTCTAAGGTCAAAATGTATTAATTAATTTTAAAATTTGAATTCTATTAATAATTGTGATGAAAATAAACTAAGTTACAAATTCAAAAAAAATCAAACCTTCCAACAAAATTGGTTACAAAAATAATTTTTTAAATTTCAATAATTTGGTAAATTTTTAATTTAAACAATTTTACAACTCTATTTATATGTATAGCGAGCTCATATATATGGTTAAATTATGTCAAATACATTATTTTATTTTGGCAAACATTATCCACTATGTACTAAACCAATTATTAGCTTAGTGCATAATATCATTCAAAATATTATGAATGATCATACATAATCAATAATTTTTTTTGACAACCACACAACTCTCAATTATATGTAAGAGCTCCACAATGGCTCTAACTTTTTGAAAGTTGTATAGCTTTCCCAATTTTCTAACAGATCCACAACTCTAACTCCCCATGGATAAGACGTCTACTTACATACATTTGTACAATTATTAGAGCACGAGTAAGGACCTATCTGGAAAATAATTGCATAAACTATCAAGAATTTAAAAATAAAATATTGGAAGAGAATGAATTCAATATCTCAATATTGATGAAAGAATCAATGCATAAAGCAACTAAATTAAGCTTGACTACATGCAAGCATTAAAACTAACTAAAACTAAGTGTATTTTATGGTATGTTAATGTGCATGCACACCGCATGCAAGCTCTAAAGCTAGCTAATACACATGTGCACCACATGCAAGCTCTAAAGCTAACTAAAGCTAACTAGTGTGCACGTACACCAACACCCCTCCTTAAGAATAAATTAGGTAAGTAAGAATAAATTAGGTGAGTATGATGCAAGATTAATGAGTCCCGAAACCAAGGTCATTTTAGGTATCTATTTACAATGCATGAAAGAGGAAAGAGGGAAAACCAAGTGGGAAGAAAACCCCCCCTCAAAATACAATGCAAAACTAAAAGAAAAGACAATTGCTATCCAGTTATGTACTTCACCACGAGATGATCTTGTAGAAATTGAAACTTTTGCATAGTGAAAGTCTCAGCATAGTCAACGTCAGGTACTTGTTAAAAACTTTTTTCCACCAACCATGCTTTATATCAACTAACTTGGTCATTTTTCGCTTGCTTGGTTTGGTAAACCCACTTTCACCTGGTAGGTTTATGATTAGAAGGTATGGAAACAGGTACGAAGTCTGGTTCTCAATGAGATATTTGTATTCCTAATTCATAGTTGCTTTCCATGTAGGATGCCCAACTACCATAGTAGTTAAGAACTAACACGCGCCCTAGGGGTAACACGTTGCATTGTTGCTTGGTTGGTCATGCGTTCGAATCCCTCCAGTGGTATTTTGGCCATACAAAATTTTAATGTACCCCCGGGGTGCCATGTGGCAGCCCATGATTGGGCCATGTGGCATTCCCCCATTGGTCCAACTCAAAACACATTCAACCAATAAAAATCAACCAAATTCGAACAAATCCTAACAGAACAAGTGGAAGCCTATCATTGGTCCACAAAACCTATTCAACATGTCCATTCACCCTACCCAATCAACATACAAAATACCCAATCAGTAGTCTTGCATCCAACCTACAAATGTTTTTTCTGTTTGGGAAAATGATCAGAACACGATATCAGGAGCATACGATATCAGTTTTGAGTGATTCAAGTTGCGTTGAATTCAAGTCTTCAAGATATATGCATTGGTATAGGTTTTGAGCACTTTTGAATACTTTTAATTTTGAGCACTTTATTGATCCCTTGGATCACTTTTCCCAACTAGAAGCTTTTGGATCTCCAAAAGACTATTTTCAGTCAATAAAACGATGAGGGTACAGTTCCCTCACCCTTCCCTTTTCAATCCATTTGGTTTTTCCTAACGTTGTACCTTTGAACCCCATATGAAGGTGCTTCTCATTCCTTCTTCTTGAAGTTCTTATTTCTCTGTCAAGGATAGGATATTGTTGCAATTATTCAAGACATTTAAAAGAGAAAAATTATGTTAAATAAATCTGAAAATTATCTCCTACGTCTTCAATCAAAGGAGGCTTACGCAATTTCAAGCTCTTTTCACCTCAAAGTTTTTCTTTGCTAATGCAAAGCTTTACTTCATCTCCAACCTGAAAATTGTGTTCCACATGAAGCTTATCATGTCTAGCCTTGTTTTTGGCTTGAGTCTTCACCAAATGTGTTCTCCATTTCCATGCACCATCATTCTTCAAAGCCAAAACACTAGGAGAGCCACAAGAAGATGTATTATAACTAATGTTCCCATTGTCAAGTAGCTCTTGCATCTCCTTATTGATTCTTGCATTCTCTAACACTGGCATCTTGTTCAAACCAATGTTCAAAAGTGAATCATCCTACTACAAATGAACTTCATGTTGTTTTCCTCTTTTAGGAGGCAACACATTAGATTCTTGAAACATCTTATCATATGTTATTGAAACTTCAACTAAATCAGATTTTAATGTTGCATAACATTCTTGGAAGACTTCAAATTCATCAACATCTTTATGTTTAATAATCAACAATGCAAAATTCTGACTAGCATTTACAAACCTCTTCATTTGTCTAGCATTCACAAGAGACAAATTCAACTTCTTGCTATGTTCTCTAAAAATGTACTCAATCCCATCTTTAAACAAGTGATACTTGTTCTCATGGAGATGAAAGATGGATTTCCTGTCATATAAGTATGGGCTTCCCAAAACAATCCCACAATTATCAGGTGGTACCACATCAATTTTTACCTCATCAATAAAATATGCAGTGATGGAAAATCTAAGTATGCATTTTCTTGTCACTTGCAACTTAGCATTGTCACATACCCAACCCAAAGGATAAGATTTAAGATGAGGAATGGTTTCCAAATTTAGTTTCTTGACAATGTCTTAAAAAATGAGGTTTTCTTGTGATCCACTATCAAAGAAAGTGTCTACTTTATTATGTTTTGTGATGACTCTAATATGGAACAAATCTATTCTTTCTCTTTCATTTTGAGTTTCAATGGGTTTACTAGAGGAGCTAGTACTTGCAATAGAATCCTTACTTTCAATCTCATGGCTATGATTTTTGTTTCATCTCTAGAATCAGATCCTAGATCTTGTTGTGTAGTTGCAGTAATCTTTTCTTTCTCCTTATTATTAAACTTTTCGAGTCTCATCTCAGGATGAAGTTTCCAACATTGGTCTTCAGTATGACCATCTTTAGAACAATGTTTACATGTGAATTTTTATCCCTCTTTCTTGACTGAAGCATTCTTTTCATCCTTGCCTTTAAACTTCCCTTTTCCTTTTTCTCCAGACTTAAATGACTTCTCACTAGTTTATTCAGAAACATTCTTTCGTATTGCCGCTAAATGAATTGCCTATACACAAACTTCATCTAGTTTTGTAGGGTTAAACATGCGAATATCATGTCTTAAATAACTATGCAATCCTCCAATGTATTTCAATATAGTATCTTGGGAGGACAAATCTATACCCAAAATCAAAGCCTTTTTTCTAAATTCTTGATTATAAATTTGCACATTTTGACCTTTAGCTTGCCTAAAGTTTTGCCAATCCATTATAGCCTTTTGCATATATGTTAATGGATAAAATTGTCTTCTTATTGCAACAACAAATTCATTCCAAGAGGATAAATCCTTACCATGTTTCTTCATGTCCTCTTGAGTTTTGGCCTCCCACCAAATAACTGTCTCACTTTCCAACCTAAGAGAAGCAAGATGAATTTTGGTCTCATCATCCGTGATTCTTTGTATCGTGCAATACACGTCAATCTGACAAATCGAGTTATCTAATTTCTCAATATCTACCTCTCCATCATACATAAGAAATTCAAACTTAATGTCAAGCTTTAACAAAGGAGTTTTACCATGTCCTTTTGGAGAATTTGGAGGTGGTTGTGAAAGGGTAGAAGAAGTGGAAGAAGATGAGGATGAAGATGAGGATGAGGATGATGGAGGTGATGGTGGTGGCTTGTCTCCATTTCCTCCATTTACTTTTGGAGGTTTGTCTCCTTTTCCTCCATCTCCTTTTGGAGGTTTTGAGCTCTCTCTATACAACCTTGAATTCATCTCGTCATTAAGAACCTTTACCATTTCAGAAATCTCAAAGAAATTGTTTCTGAAAGTTTTTTAATCTTCAGACATCCCTTCAAGACCTTCTTCATGTGCCATGACTATTGAAGCTTGAGGTGCATTTGTTCTCCTTGAAAAACAATTGAGATCTTGTCTCCACAAGTTCTCCTTCTCATGTTTTAAGCTTCAACCTTGCAAGCATCAGTAAAACACTTGCAAACAAAATCAAACCTTCACAATAACCTTGAGTTATGATACCAAAATGATCTGTAATTATAAAACTTGAAGGTGATGTAAAAATTTGCAAGTAAAATTCTTAGGTGTTATAGGAAATAGATCACTATGCAAAACACATAAAATAATGGATTTTAAAACTTAGTTAACAACATAAATAGAGACAAAATACCATATCATAAACACATATTGGAAAAAATTATAAAGAAGTTTACCCCTCTCCTGGGCTACATCTCCTAGTCCAGTTTCCTATGTTGGACCTCTTTCATTAAGTGATCAAATTTGTGTTTACATATATTTAAAGTGCTCATAATGTAAATATTATATCTCCAATGGCTTCAAAACTATCAAAAACCCCTAGCTAGTGTCTTGTTGGGCTCAATTTGGCCAAAAACTAAAGAAGTTATGCTCTCCTAAAGTTTCTCTGCTAATTGCTCTACAAAATGGATCGGACTGTTATCCACCCTACGAATCTGCCTTTTCTGGGCGCATCGAGCAACAATTATGCTCGGCACTAACGCAATTCGCACCGAATTTGGTGCAAAATGTCACCTAATTTAATTGCCCAATAAGGCTTGGAGGTGGAAAATTATGGCCACATGGGGCCATACACTCAAGGGCTAGGGCTAACCGCCCACCCCCGTCGACATATCCCCTAACCTTCAGCGGTTGGTTCCATGTATAGCATAAAACCCGGGGTCGTTCCTAAATTTACGTGTCTATTGCCAAAATCTGTGCCAAGTGCTCTTCGGTGGAGGCATATGGTTATATGACATCATGTCATTAGAGTTGGTCCCTAAAACTTCGCCCTCAAACTTGCTGGCTCCTATGCTTTGGCATGTGGTCCGATGGATCCCATATGATCTGGTGCTATTGCCAAATTTCTACCCCCATTAACTGTTCCACTTCGGGTTTTCAATATGTGGGCATATGGGAGACCATGGGACCTCGGCCTAGGGCCTATTCCGAAGCCCCCAAACCTCTGCACCTCGCCAAACGCTGCCTTTGGTTATATGTTGTAGTTTGTGACCTAGTGTAGAGGCTAAGCCCAAGCACCCATCCCTCTTCCTATGGTCTCATGGGTGTGGTGTGACTGAGGGCTAGGGTTTATCCCTGGCCCCGTCCACCAACATGAATCGAGTTAAACTTTAAATACAATTTTGGCACCATAGTAGTTAAGAACTACCACACACCCTAGAGGTAAGTGTTGATTTCGGGTAGAATCAAATGTGCTCTAGCCATAAAAATTGGCGGAGTGGCTAAAGTACATGAGATCTCCAAGACCAAAAAATGGTTTGGGCAAATTCTACCCGGTTAAGGAGATATTAAAATAATTAATATTTTTAATGGAGTTCCTAGGTCTAAACTTAGGAAAAATAAAATATTAATGGGTATTAATATAAAACTCGGTTAGAAGGTTCTAAAGGGCACGGATCAAGCCAAATATAATCTTAGCCATTGATTAGAGATGTAATCTCGACCGTTGAAGACTCAACATAAAAAGTATAAGAGGAGGCTTGAGGGTTAGTTGGAGATACACCAGAGTGATCAGTTATTCGATTTTCTAGAGCGAGGTTTGCTAAGAGAAATTGAATCAATGATCAGTTTGCAATGAGGGGTAGTGAGTGCGAGGCAAAGAGTAAGAGATAGTGTTGGAAGTCCAACGCAGAGGCAGAGAGGCAAACGGTGAGCCAGAGGGAGCCATGCAGAGGCAGAATAAACTCCGCAGAGGCCACAAGGGCTTGCGTCATCCATGCAGAGGCTGCAGGAGTGACGTAGAGGGCCGTAGAGGCTGATCAGTGCCTTAGAGGGCTGACGCATAGAGTTTTGGGTTGACAGAAAGGCTAGGAGGGTTGACGTTGAGCTTCAGATTGTGCTGGAGAGGGTCTTGTGGGGCAGACTTTCCAAATATCTACTTCAGAATAGAGAGGTATTACTGTCGGGTTATTTTTCTTTGTCGGGTGAGCCACTTTGGTACCCAATTGTACTCTTAAGGAAAAACTGCATAATAATAAAACCCTCAGAATTTTTGCACCGGTTTTCCCAAGTTAGGTTTTTACAGGGACGATTGTCCAAAAATAACGGTGTCACTTGTGTATTTGTCTATTTGTTTCAGCTATTGATCTGTAGATGGTTGAGACTGTGTTGTGTTTATTCAGTGTTTATATGGATAAATAACTTGTTAGTAATTAAACAAGTAGGAGAAATAAACCAGAGAATATAGATAAAATTTCTAACAAGTAATGCTTAGAAATATCAACATGGTATCAGAGCGTTGCAGATCACAGGAGAGCTAAAGCCACCAGCTGAATCAGAGCATTTGCAGTAGAAACAACTGTCCTGAGTGACAAAAGTTGTTCCTAGCAGAAAGCAGCAGAGAAGGGTTGACATAGAGGGACTGCATCATCAGTTCAAGCCAGAGAGAGCCCAACGGAGAGGCTAAGGAGGGCAGAAGAGGCTCACGAAGAGCCATGCAGAGACCAAGAGGGTTGACGCAGTTAGATAGTGGAGCAATTCAGCCAGTGATGGGATTGCGCAGAGCCTAGAGGCTTAGTCCTGTAGTTGCTGGGGCATAGGAAGTTGTGGGAAGATTGTGGAGAGTGAAGTTGGTAGGGTGTTGTTGCTACCGAGACGGAACAGTACCTAACGGGGCAAAACCAAGATAGAGGGAATCCCTACCTAGGCAAATTTCTAGCCAAGAAATCTAAACTAGTGTTGCAGGTGCATAGGATATCGGAGAGGTGCAATTCGATGGTTGGAAAGTAGATTTCCAGGAGGGAAATAGAGACTCGAGGGAGTCGAAGAGAGAACTTCTAAGAGGGAAGTAGAGACTCAGAGGAGTCGAAAAGAAGAACATAAAGACATCACATCAAGGCCTTTGCCTAGAAAACCGTGGCTATCCCAGTTGACTTAACTGAAAATGAAAAGTATGAGGAAGAAATGGCTAAGGAAAAATGCATAATCCTTGATGGGGTCAAGGATCATATGGTCCATCATATTGCTGAGAAGGAGACGACAAAGGCAATGTGGGACACCTTGAAGATGTTGTACCAACATACCTCCATGTAGAGGAAGATGCTACTAGAGAATCAACTGCAGTCATACTAGATGCATAAGGGGGAGAAGATAGATCACTTCCTCAGTAGATTGAAGGAGATATGGGACCAACTGACTTCCATAGGGGCCACGCGGGATCAGGAGTTGATGGTGAGGACCGCTATAAACGCAGTCTCCGAGGAGTGGGAGACATTCTTCCAGAGTATTTTGGGTAGAGAGAATCTTCCAAATTGGGAAGAATTGTGGGTGGCTCTTCGCCAAGAAGAGGTCAGATGGTTTTCCAAGACGGGAAGTAGAAGCAAAGGAGTCTAGGTTAAGAAAGAGGAGGAAGAGGATGCAACTCTGGCATCTACGAGGAGGCAGGAGAAGAGGAAGAAAAATGACCTCTCCAAGATAAAGTGCTTCAACTGTGGGGAACTGGGGCATTATGTGAACTAGTGTCTGAGGAAGAAGAATGAGGGAGAGGCGTCTGACTCCAAGGCAGTGCCAGCGAAGGTAGAAAAGGAGGTAGAGGAGGATGACAATTGTTCCATGAGTGCTCATGTACCTTTAGAGAAGAGGTGAGGAGACATCGAGTTGTAGTCATGAGGACTACAATCGATGAAGGGCAGGATCCTTGAGGTACCCAAACTATTAGATCATGCCTGGCTAAGGGAGCCCCGAAGTGACAGTAGCAGGATAGCGGATTTCGATAGAAGCAGATGCGGATGAAGCGGCAGAGAATGCTAGAGTGCAATAGTCCTTGGAAACGCAGAGAGGATTGCAGTAGTGCAAGAGGCACATAGGAGGTTGCAGCAGTACAGGATGGCACGTCGATGTTTGCAGCGGTGCGAGAGGCATAGAGTTGTTGCAGTAGCGCAAAGGCAGTAGGGGGAGCACAGGATAGCGGCAGAGAGAGCTTCAACATTGGGAGTGTTTCTAGCCTGACAAGGATGCCAATAGTTGGGTGGATCAATTACATACTTCTTAGTAACATAGTTGCAGTGCAGTAGCAGTAGCACGATACAACATGATGAGAAGAGAACTGCAGTGCAGATGCAGTGTTGGGAGAAAGGACCAGTAGCAGCATGAATGCAGAGGGAGTTGTCGTACGAATGTAGCAGTGGTAGTGGCAGAGCCATGGGCAATAGCACAAGATGCAGTAGTGCAGAGAATGTTGGGCGGGGAGGCCTAGCATCAATACAGGTATCGGTGCCGTATAATCAGGGTGATGCTCAGTGTGGAGTATTACTAGAGCACAATCTTCGCTAAGAGGGAATGTTTATTTGGGGTAGCATCGAATGTGCTCTAGCCATGAAATTTGGTGGAGAGGCTAAACCACATGAAATCTCCAAGACCCAAAAATGGTTTGGGCAGATTCTATCCGATTAAGGAGATATTAAAATAATTAATATTTTTAATGGAGTTATTAAGTCTAAACTTAGGAAAAATAAAATATTAATGGGTATTAATATAAAAATGGGTTAGAAGGTTCTAAAGGACATGGATTAAGCCAAATATAATCTTAGTCATTGATTAGAGATGTAATCTCAGCCATTGAAGACTCAACAAAAAAAGTATATGAGGAGGCTTGAGGGTCAGTTGGAGATACACCAGAGTGATCTGTCATTCAATTTTCTAGAGCGAGGTTTTCTAAGATAAATCGAATCAGTGATCACTTTACAGCAAGAGGTAGTGAGTGTAAGGTAGAGAGGCAAAGATAGTGCCAAAAGTCCATCACAGAGGCAGAGATAGTGCCGAAAGTACATCACAGAGGCAGAGAGGAAGACGTTGAGCCAGAGGGAGCCACGCAAAGGTAGAAAAGACTACGCAGAGGCCAGAAGGGCCTGCATCATCCACGCATAGACTGCAGGAGTGACGCAGAGGACCATAGAGACTACGCAGTGCCTCATAGGGCTAACGCAGAGAGTGTCGGGCTGACGCAGAGACTGCAGGAGTGACGCAGAGGACCATAGAGGCTACGTAGTGCCTCATAGGGCTAACGCAGAGAGTTTCAGGCTGACGCAGAGACCAGGAGGGCTGACGCTGAGCTTCAGATTGTGCTGGAGAGGGTTTCGTGGTGAAAACTTTCTAAATATCTACTTCCGAATAGAGAGGTATTACTGTCAGGTTATTTTTCTCTGTCGGGTGAGCCACTTTGGCACCTAGTTGTACTCTCAAGGAAAAAATGCATAATAATAAAACCCTCATAATTTTTGCATCGGTTTTCCCAAGTTGGCTTTTCACGGGGACGAATGTCCAAAAATAACAGTGTCACTTGTGTGTTTGTCTATTTCTTTCAGCTGTTAATTTGTAGATGGTTGAGATTGTATTTTGTTTATTTCAGTTTTTATATGGATAAATAACTTGTTAGTAATTAAACAAGTAGGCGAAATAAACCAGAGAATACAGATAAAATTTCTAACGGGTAATACTTAGAAATTTCAACACTAAGGCACTGAATTTTTACTTGAACGGTCATGCATTCAAATCCCTCTAGTGGAAATTTGGTCATACAAAATTTTAATGTACCCCTGGGGATGTGGCAACCCATGATTGGGCCATGTGGCATTCCCCCATTGGTCCAACTCAAAACACATTTAACCAATAAAAATCAACCAAATCTGAACCAATCTAGATAGGACAAGTGGCAGCTTGTCATTGGTCCATGAAACCTAGTCAACATGTCCAATCACCCTGCCCAGTCAGCATACGAACTTCCTAGTCAACAATCCTTCATCCAACCTGCAAATTTTTTGTCTGTTTGGGAAAAAAAATAGAATGCGTTATCGAGAGAATACGATATCAGTTTTGAGGGATTCAAGTTGCGTTGGATTCGTGTCATCGAGATCTATGCATTGGTATAGGGTTGGAGAACTTTTGGACACTTTGAATTTTGATCACTTTATTGATCCCCTGGATCAGTCTCCCATGAGAATAAGAGGTCTCGAGTATCATTGTAGAGAAGAAAGATATTGCTTTAAAGAATCCATTTAATACGAAGCTCCTGAATCGATGATTTATTCTTATGATGTATAATGAAGGACAATCAAAGCATGACTATTACCCCTTGTTTCTGATGGTTTTTTTCATCTTCTTCTTGGCACTTTCTCGAATGCAATGACCAAGATTGTTTTGTTGAAGATTATTTGTCATTATATCAATAGTCTTCTGCATGTAAGAGGATTTAGGATGATATCCTTTGTTATAATAAGGAATTTACTTGGAGTTTCATTCTTTCACTTCTTACCCTTGGAGCTAGAAGAGTCATCTAGAGGTTTTGGATTTTCTCCCTTTCTTAGATCTAATCTCTTACCTTTCCTTTGTCTTTTGGATTTTTGATTTGGTTTTGAGTTGGACTTTCCTTTTTCATGCATGGCAAGAGTATGTGCCTTTGAAGAATTTAATGAACCCATCTTGATGAGCTTGTCCTACTCATCAATGAGAGACAACAAATGCATCAATTTTGGGCATTTTCCATTTACCACCAACTACAAGTCTAACTATATGAAATGTAGAAACAAAAATAACATATTCAAGACCTAATTTAGATAAAATAAAAAATATCAATTGAATTTCCTATTTGGATTTATTGATCCCGCAATCATGTAATTGAAGAAGTAATGATTTGAATTTCTTAAAGTAATTCTGAATGTTCTCAAAGTTGCTCAGACCTAAGGAATTTATCTCATTTTCAAGAAGAGGAGTTGGCATCTCATCCTTCTTTCCACAAAGATTCTCCAAGTTTTTCCATAATTGATTTGGTGTGGTGCATGTGTCCACATAGAAATTCAATGCTAGAGGAGATTATCAACAATAGAAGACCAAACGCCTCATCCATCCTATCGAAGTAATTGGCTTTTTCAATGGTGGAATTGGGTTTAGTTTTTGTATCCATGACTATCTGGTACAAGCCTTTTCCTTTAAGGTGAAGCACAATCTTTGGCTTCCATTGGAAGTAGTTATACAGAGTGAGAATCATTGAACATGGGAAGTCCATTATTTCACCTTTTGGATGTTGAGACAGTGCAAAATTATGATGTGCAAATCAAATCTCCTGGCAATTTCCAATACTTTGATCTTCAAACCTACAAAACATTGTTCATGCACCTTCTCCAAGCTCCTTGCTGCTCTGATACCATGTAAAATTATTAGAGCACACGTAAGGACATACCTAGAGAATAATTGTATAAACTTGCAACGATTGAAAAAGAAAATTGAAAGAGAGAATGAGTTTGATATCCCAATATTAATGAAAGAATGAATACATATAGAAAATAAGTTAATTTTAACTACATGCAAGCACTAAGGCTAACTAAATCTAAGTGTGCTATATGTTATGTTAATGTGCATGTACACCGACAACATTCAATTCTACCTCCTTGATTTCAAATGCTATCTCTATCCCTAGAATTTGGATTTCAAATTAAAGAGTGTCCCCAGAATTTGGATTTCAAATTAAAGAGTTTCCCATGATAAGACCATTTCCAAGTTCCAAATATGAGTTTATTTAGGTTTCCATTTAGCATGTGGTTATAAGTGATGAATAGTTGGTTCAACCTCCTACATCTCCCCTAGAGTTGTATCAAGCAGTTGCTGCAATCGCCCCATGGCTGAGATCTCTGCCATGAACCCCTTCCTTCCCCCTATGAACTCATCTATTATGCATTTTATGGCGACTTCCTGACCTCCACCAAGGCGAATGCCCATGTACACCTGCGGAAACTTCCTGGCCCCAAACGTTTTTGTTTCTAAATCCGCTAGTGACTACCCTAAGATACTTGTAAGTGAATCTATGGGCCAAAATTCCTCAACCCATTTTTCTATATTTTCTCTGTATTTCTCTCTTTAGAGAAATACAACAACAAAAAATAGTAAGAATACAACCAAAGTGATTGTCATACGTATTTATCTTGTATAACGCTTTGTATATTAATTTTCAACTATATATGGGGGGCTTATTCGACAATCCGAACAACATTATGGTAAGGTTGAAGTGCCTTTGAAGATGGTCACAATGAACCCAGGCTAGTATGTTGTGTCTGCTCTTGAGGTTGAATCCATTGAACTCCGACCCACTCCATTATCCAGTTATCTTAGACTTAACTGAGACAAGACTATTAATGTTCACATTTTAGGTTCATGAATTCCACACTCTTGATAATGTCAAAATCCACTTATAACAGGTGATTGCATGTATTCTCGTTGTTGGTTGTTGGTGAAATCAAGCAAGCCTAGATATTAGGCCAGCACAATTACCACAAGAGATATGTTTGGCATCATGAAGAAAGACAATCCATGGAGGCACAATGGTGAAAAGAAACATGGTATTGAAGGAAGAGAGTGTGTTATTTATTTTTATCTTCGCAGGAAATGGAGATAGTGCCATGCCTAATATGAAATTAGAGTGTTTTTCAAAGTGACAACTTTCATGTTCATGGAATTGTTTATAATAAATGAAGCACCACTAACCAAGGTCAAGTTGGGCATGCCATCCTTGAAGTAAGTGGCAAGAAAATTTGGCATCACAATGCAGATAAAGACAATATTGATGTTGTCGACAATGTTGACACTGTCAAGACAGGTTGTTACACAAATCGAAGAGAATATTTTTTTTACAAGAATCCATGTATCTTTCCAAGTGTTCACCAGAGAATAATATATATATATATATATATATATATATATATATATAATGAAGGGACACTTTTTTTCCAACCTACCTTTTAGCACATAACGATACCATTTGATCACAACTTTGTATGGCTCTTCTATCCAAATTTTATAAAGTCAATTTCCATAAATTTATTCTAGGCATCAATCTTCTTTAAAATATATTAAATTTAGAAAATAATAATAATAAATAATAATAATAATACATTAAATACATTGCATTCAAAATATTAATAATATTTTTTTTGGAAAATTTTAAATTATTAATTTTTTGAAAAAATTTAAATTATTATCTGAATAGAAAATGTATAATAATAAATTTAAACAAATTTTAGGGATATAATTAGATTAGTGATCACCATGATAGGAAATTTTATGAAATATGTAGTTTTAAGTTCAAATCCCTTATGACTAATCTTATAGGTCATGCCTTAAGGAATGTATAGGTATATATGAGCCCAACTCATTTGCTATTCGTAGAGCCATGCATGTCTATCCATGTACAAAATGTCATATCCTTGTTTATATTATGAAATAATAAAAGAAGATATTGAGATATGTAAAAGAACAAAAGTTGGTGTTTCATGATTGAGTCGAGAGGCTCATTCTACGTCCTAGTATGAGGGCTATGTGTAGTTATGTTTGTGTTGAACTTGTAGTTGACACGTGTCCATCAAAAAATACTTCAAATAAAAAAAATCGACCTTAGTAAAGTATCTCAATCCACTGTGATCTCTCATCAGCGTAAAACTCCTTCCAAGAAGACAATGCCTCCACATCTTCAAAGCATGGATGATTTTTGCCAACTCAAGATCATGTGTAACATAATTCTACTCGTGCTCATTCAATTTCCTTGATTCATAACATACCACATGTCCCTCCTGCATAAAGACTCCACCAAGTCCTCTTTTGCAAGAATTTGTACGCACCACGAACCCTTTATCTAGATTTGCAATCTTAAGAACTGGAGCATTTGTCAACAACTTCTTCAACTACTCAAAATTGGCTGCACATTCCTCTGTCCATTCAAACTTCTTACATTTTCTTCGAAATGATGTAATAGGATATGAAATGTGTGAGAAGTTCTTGATTAACCTCCTATAGTAACCTTCTAACCCCATGAATGACCTTACCGCATCCACATTCCTAGGAGCTTCCCATTCCATGGTAGCTCTTGATCCATTCAGATCCATTCAGCCTAAGCCTCAAATATCACGTCTCAAGCATGTGTAAAAGGATGCCATATAATGGAAGATGAACATCTTTGTAAGGAAACAAGGGTTTCCTATGACTGGGAGTGCAGGAGGTACAAGGAAAAATCAGACTTGATCTGGGGACAAAAAGGACAATAATGTCGATATCCCATCTCCTTCTATGATTTAGGCTTTCCCATGAGGTGTATAAATACCACCAAAAATCAGTTGATTCAGTTAGGCCATGGGCTCCTCTAGGTGGGTTTTTGGTGAAACCTGTAAACCCCACCCGAGAAATAGGAAATATTTTTATTTTTTCATATTTTAAATTATGTACTTGGGTTTGGTATTATGATACCTGCGTGTGTACGCGCTTTTTAAAGGGTAGAGTCGCGTATGGATTTGAAAATATTATTTTTTAATAAATGATCAAGTCTGAATGGGAACGGGATGCCTAAGACCATATCAGAGCATCATAACTATAGGAGTGTTGAATGATGTTATAACAAAGAGACAAACAATTCGCCATCTCCTTGCCATATTTCCAAACCGAGGAAATAATGAATGAGCCCCATGTCCTTCATCTCGAATTCTCTTGCAAAATCCTCTTTGCAAGATTTGATCAACTTTTCATCATCAATTAAAATTAAATCATAGACATATAATACTATAATCAATAATTTACCTTGAACAATAATACGGTAAAGCTTTGCATCTCCTTCACTTTTGGTGAAGCCCAACCTGGTGAAATAGTTGTCGATCTTGGTCTACCAAGCACAGGGTGCTTGCTTCAATCCATACAACGCTTGCTTAAGTATGCACACATACTATTCTCTATTAAAGGTCTCAGATCCTTCTAGTTGTTCAATGTACACCTCCTCCTCAATCACTTCATTGAGGAATGTTTCCTTCACGTCCATCTGATGTTTCTTCCATCCCATCTACACTGCAAGTGCTAGAATTGATCTGAATGAAGAGTGCCTTTCTACTGGAGCAAATGTCTCCTCATAGTCAATTCCCTCCACCTGAGAGAAACCCTTGGCCACAAATTTGGCCTTTTGTTTCTCGATGCTTCCATCTACTGCTTGCTTCACCTTGTAGATCGACCTAGAACCTACCACTGACTTGTTCTCTGGTCTTGTGACAACTTCCCAAACATTATTTCTGATAATGGAGTCATATTCTTCTACCATGAAATCAACCCATACTTGTTTTTGCACTGCTTCCTCGAATGAGGATGCCTCAGTCTCTATAATATTTCTCATCGGAGCCATGTAGCCAATGTACCGATCTAGTGACCTCCTCTGCCTCCGTTGTGATGTGGATGATCCCACATTCTTTCTAGCATCATGCAATAATTTGTTAGCTTCTCTGGTACGCTTCCTTCCACCTATGGATGTCTCTGCTTGAGTGGGTGTCTCCACTCTCTGTTCCTATGCTTTTGGTCACTCCACAACTTCTTGAGGTTCTTCCTTTGTAGCCAAAAGCTCCTTATCTAAATGAAATTGAAGCTCACTCTCAAGAGAACACTTCATTTCCTTCTCCTCATCAAACTTCACATATATCCTAACAACTGTCATCCTGAGAGATGACATGTACATCCGATAGTTGTGAGGTGTTTCTGTGTACCCCACAAATATACCCAACTCAGCTGTAGGCTCTAGATTTTTCCTTGTATCCTTGGAAACATGACAGTAAACTGATGATCCATATATCCTAAAGTGTGACACATCTAGTTTCTTCCCTGAAAAATCTTCCTCTAGTGTACTCATCCTAAGAATCCGATGAGGACTCTTGTTTTGAAAATAAACAATTGTGTTGCATGCTTCAACCCACAAGTGTAGTGGTAGGCCTTGGTCATGCAACATCGCCCGTGCAACACCCACAATACTTATTTTCTTCCTCTCATCCACCCCATTCTGCTATGAATTGTGGGGTGCTATCAACTCTCGTCAAATGCCTTCCTTTGTACAAAAGTTCTTAAACTCATTCAACACATATTCTCCACCGTTATTGCTCCTGAGAGCCTTCGATTTCCTGCCAGTTCCTTTCTCAACAATTGCTTTAAATTCAACAAATTTGGAGAATATCTGGTCTTTCTTCTGCATGAATAAAATCCAACACTTTTGTGAGAAGTCATCTACAAATATAACATAATACTTATGCTTGGTAGTGGAGGCTGTCGAGAAAGGTCCACGTACATATGAGTGAATCCTTTCAAGGACTGCTTGCGCTTTATTGTCCCGATCATTGAAGGTAGATTTCATGTACTTCCCCAGTGTACACCCTTTGCATATTTCTCGCTGCTCTAGTGTACCTTTAGGAAGTCCTGTAGAAATATGTTGTATAATCTTCAAAGTGCCATGGTGCAAATGGCCAAGCCTTCTATGCCATAATTCACCGATGTCTCAACTCTGCACGTTCTATGATTTTGTGCTCAATGTTGCACAATCTTCTACATCTAATTTGTAGAGGTTCTTCACTTGAACCCCAATCTTCTTCACTTTTCCTGTGGCGATATGTCTCAGGAAATAATTCCCTTTGCTAAATATCACATCGTAGCAACGGTCTTCCAACACCGCTATAGAAACTAGATTCTTCTTTAGGCCTGATACAAATATTACATCCTTGAGCCTGAGAGGGGAGCTAGACTCCCTCTAAAAAGTAACTATAATAGTACAGGTCGCACTATACCTTCCATCATCTCCCATATCGATGTGCATCTAGAGATCTTTCTCCTCTAAGTCACTGAAAAATTATTTGTTTCCCGTGATGTGGAATGAGGCACCACTATCCACATACCACACATTTCCCATCACTATGCTTGCCATGCAAGCAATGAGGGTGAATTCCAAGTCTAATTGGGACACCAAAGCTTCACCTATCGCTCCTTCTGAGGGTTTCTTACCTGCCTTCTTGTGTGGACACTTCGTGGCATAGTGTCCTAGTTCGTGACAGTGAAAGCACTTGATTTTCAACAAGTATTTCTTCTTGCCCGCCTTACCAGATTCTACTTTAGATTGGGATTTCTTCCCTTTCCATTTCTTTGCCTTTCCATCCAAGACATAGTTCTCCTCATCATCACACTTGGATGAGGTTTCATCTTTGGTATTTTTCCTTATTTCTTCTTGCACCAACTTGGACCATAATCACTCCCAATTTGGTAGCTACTCCCTTCCATTTACCAAATCCTAGTAGTTGTGCCAACTCTTGGGAAGGCCTAGAAGTGTTATGCTTACCAAATCATCTTCTACAACCGTGTTGATGCCTCGAAATTCATTGCATCAACATGGGGGAAAACCACCTGGTTCAAACCTTAAAGCAACTCCTTTTTCGTTTGGGGTAGTGGCTCCCACTGGTTAAGTTAGGTCTAGTTACCTTTTCCCAATTACTGTCAGCTTTAAATATGTCTTTAGTTGCTAATAGTTAGGGACATCAAAATAATTCTTCTAGTTGATCAAGCAAGAAGAATGACCCTTAAGTTGTTTTTGTGGAACAACCAAACCAATCTAAAGTTTTTCCTCGAAGAGAGGAATTCTAAGATAACACATGCATGATTTAACTAGTATGCAGTTAACCTATCCTATCTTGATTAAAGGAAAGAAGAATCCTTCTCTCAATCAAGAACTAATTTATTAAAAGAAAACATTAAGGAATTGAAGTAAAAATGAAGGAATTAGATCAAGGAGATAGCTCTCGAGATCTGATTCTTTATTGATCTAAATACTAAGAATTGGACACTTAGTAAGTAGTTACATAAGTGTTTTATTGAATTATATCCAATTCCTAAGGTACATGCAAATAAAATCTATTTATTTTCTGGGTTTACTTGTTATCTGAATGCGATCTAAAATAGTTGTCTTTATTACATGGTAATACAAATTAATCATATACTAAAAGAAATGAAAACATTAAAGATTAATTCTTTTAATTAAATAGTTAATTAAAAGAATTGTTACATCTCATATCGCAATCAAAATAAATTAACAATTTGCTGATACAAAAATTACAGGGAATATTCAGAAATGATATGATGTTGAACTGTATTAAAAATACACATATAACAAACAAATTGAAATATGGAATGACTACAAATTATACAAAACAAAACATTAAAACATTCATAAAAATACCCGATGTATCATGCTCCTTTTGTAAAATTCACAGTCTCAATCCTTTTTATTCATCCCAAAGCTCTCCAAAAGTACATAAATGCAACTAGCTGAAGCCTCTTTAAGTAAAAGAAAAACAATTAAGATCCTATCATTCTATTAAAAAGACTAAGAGGTACAATAATGCAAGCCTCAAAGGCTTTCTTTTCCGAATTCTGGACCCGGCCCAGTCTATTAGAACAGACTTGGAGATACAAAAATGCAAGCCCCCAAGGGTTTCTTTCTTAGATTCTAGACCAATTATTCGATCCATTCAGTGGGTTCAAATAATAATACAATTTTTTAATAACAGGTATGCACATAACATTAAGGAAATTAACAAAATCCCTCAAATCTTGAAAAAATAAAAATAGTTTTCAAAGATAATCTTTTGAAAATTCCATTTTGGCTTATTGGCCTCATATTTCGATCAAAGGATCCTCACATTTGCAAACTTTATGGAACTAATCTGCTTCTTTCTCTGCACATATTTTTCCCCTTCGTTTTCTTCGCTGTCAAATTCTTTGTTTATACCTGGAAAATGATAAACCGTGGATAAGCAAACATAAATCAAAACTGTGCTTTTAAGAAAAAGATAAGACTGAATGAAAATATATGTGCTGTTGATTTAAATCACAATCGCATTGGAATTGGGAACAGAGTCCAACATAATCGCAATACATTGGAACATGGAATGAACCACATCAAAATCAGATCTCAAACAGGGACTATATTAAAATAATTGTATTAAAACAGGGAGCATTCCTTATCGAAATTAAATCATAATCATAATGGAGAATATCGAATCGCAATTTCAATTAATCAGGGAGTAGAACCTATCCTTATCGCAATCACACTTTAAATGGAGGCAAAAATAACGTGAGGCCTGTGTATTTTGCGATTGCGATATCGCAATCATGGAAGACCAGGGATACACTGATCGCAATCACATAAACGGAGCAGAACAACACTAACAGTCCCGAAAGATTTGCAATTTGCGATCTACGGGATGACATCATGGTGACATCACTATGACGTGGAAGATGACATCATGGTTGACATGGCATCTAACGTGGATCTGACTTCACTGATGATGTCATATCACAATTGCATATGACATTCGGCATGACCCTTTGGTATTTGAGATAGCTACGGACGCGGGGGATGTATTAACTGGAGTGTATAATCCCATCGGGTCTAGAATGATCACAAATCGCATTGGAATGGGAAGAGTGCTTTGGCTTTTGGAATTTGCGATAGCCAAAGACGCGGGGGATTTATGAACTGACATGTATAATCCCGTTGGGTCCGACTTATATCGCATATCGCAATCGGTTAAGGCTGAGACTTAAGTTCTATGGTTATTGCGATCTGCAGACGTGGGGAATTTATAGAATTGCATTGACTCCACTGTCGGGTCTGTTATTAAAATCGAAATTGTAATGGAGTTATGGCGAAGGGGTCTTACCTTATGTTTATTTGCGATGCGGGGAAGCGGGATTTTGGATGAGTCAGATTTTTAGTTCCGATTATTATTATTTTAAATAACCCATGTTTAATACTTAAGGCTTTTAAAGCCTAAGTGTGATCTTGGTCTCGAGGGCTATTTAAAATTTGGATTTTGATAATCAAGGTTTAATACTTGGGTTTTAATTAAAAATCCTAAGTATTAAACTTTGGTTATGGGATTTTATTAACAATTTTTGTATGTTGATTTTAGCTTTTTTAATTTTTTGTTTTTTAAGAAATAAAATCAAAGGCTTTTTAAAACTAAAGGGTCCATATTTTTAATATAATAAATTTCATAGGAAATTCATGTATTAAAATAGGGTTTGTTGAACAGTACAACAAACCGTAACACCAACACTCCCAAGTTCATCACGACAATGTGTCAACCTGCTCAAGTACTATGGTATTGTGTTACCGTTCTGCATCTTGATATTCCAAAGCTTGTCGTTCAATGTTGGCTTCCTGTGGTCACTACTATTCTAAAACAAGTCTGTCAAGGCTTGCCACATTGCATATAGAGTCTCTTTCCCGTGGAGATTCGAGGCAATATGGTCTCGAACTCCATCCAATATAATACTCCTTGCCTTTGCTACACACTTCTTCCATTCTGCTAGATCTTGAGCATCAGATGCTGGAAGTTTAGGAATATCATTATCTATGAATTCATTTAACCCATTATCTTCCAACACTACCTCCGTCCTATCCTTCCAAGCACATAATTTAAGCTACCCTTTAGGGTATACTCGAGTCTTAGTCCATAGAAAGCCATCCTACTAGCTCTAAAGAATTGATCCTGCAAATTCGATTCACTTGCAAAGACAACTTTGAATTCTCTTCTCAATTGTGATTCCAAGTTCGATACCATGTAGAAATTCTTTGTATATTCAAAACTGCTCATGTAATTTACTAAAACAAAAGACTTGAATCTACTCTACTCATCAACGAAAAACAATTAACAATCAAAATCACAACTCATAAACATGCGACATGATTAAACACAAATTGCACATAGATTTATCTAGGGGAAAGAAACTGCTCAAAACCCCTTCTTATCTGTATTGCATTAATCAGAAAATAGATAAGAAATACAATGATTTCTCAAGCCTAAGAAACCTCTACACTAGTATAGTTTATTTCATTGCCTAACAAGCTAACTTTGGTCAATACTTAACCAAATTCCTTCCTTCCCAAGCTCCTATTTCCTTTCATTGTTAAATGAGGAATTAACCCCTATTATTTAGGGAAATTACCCATGGAGAATTGCACAATTCCTGTAGGCCCTTCTTTGACTGCATGCACTACCTATACATCTTGGAAAGTTCTACAACTGATAATACACTTCCCTTGAACTCCAATCTCAATTGGGTAACTCGAGTTTCCTCCATGCATCAATTATTCTGGGTTGATTGATGAGTTAACTGGTTGATCACAGGTGAACACACCCCACTACTAGACCTTCCACTAGTTCTTAATCAATTAGAACTAGGTAAACTCACAATAACTCAAATTAAATGAAATAGATTGCTAGAAATTAACAATCAATCATACCAAATTGAACTCAAGTCTCTCCCACTCGAATTAATTGAGTTAGTTGAGTGATAAGTGCCATATCACCTCAATTAACTACCTCCAAGTATTTTACTGAAATTGAAATTGAAATTTTAATCTAGTTTGACCAAGGCAAAGTCAAAACTAGATTTTCTTGTTTCATATTCAACATTCCTTGCCTCAATTGTTATGCTTGAGCTAGCAGAAGTCTCTAAAATTATTGGTTTCACTGAACTCCGCCTCGTGGGACTACCATCTGGAAAGTAATCCCCCATAGGCATCTCCTTTGCATTGGCATGTTCCCCATTTCTAGGGGCCAAAAACGTAGGCACGATAGATGTGGTTGCTCCATGGTGGTTAAGTGTGTTGTTCTTAGGGATGTCATGCTCCGTGTGGTGAGATGCTCTTTAACTCTCACCTCCTATAAACTCCATGTGGTTTTTCCTAATGCGTTGTTGCCTCAACTCATCCATCTCCTCCCTTCGTCCTCTCACCACATCATTCTTCCCTCTCAAAAAATCATTCAAGGCACTCAAGATGCTCTTAAATGTCGTGGCCATCTCCTCCTCCCTACTATTGTCTCCCATTTCTCCAGTGTTGATTGCTTTCCCGGGAGCCTCTAAATATAGAGTAATTTTCAGCTCTTGCTCTCTACTCCTGTACCTGTGCCTTCTGTAAGTAATGTTTTGCTTATCCCCGGGGGGGTCATATAAAGAAATCCTCCCACAATTGGCCAGATCAAGCCTATAATACCACTGTATTATTCCTAATGGAAATATTAAGTGATAATAGGCAATAAATTCTAAACATGCAACCAAAAATCAAAACATAAGCAAAATAATAAGCACACCAACAATTTACACCAAATAAGCTTAGCCATATTATTAATCTTTATGGAATGGGTACAATGAGTTGGAACAAGTGCACCTGGGCTTGCTAAAGAAATCTAGACAAGTCTCAGGTGAGAAAGAGTGCTTCCAAAGTACTAAATAATGTTTGTCCTCTAACCCCTGCGCTGGCCCAATAATTCTCCTACTTCTAGTTGGAATATAACTAGTGTTTGACTCCTCTAGAGTGCTAAGAAAATTATGCAAAATTGGTTGTAGGCTCCCCTCAATAAACCCAAAAAACCCAGAAATATTTTAGCCCAACTCCATTGCACTGAAATTCCCACAAAATAGGGTGTAATTGACACTCCTCCAGCTAATACACACCACCAAAATGTGTTTTAGATTCAACCCCAAAATTCTCCCCAAAGGCTCCCCCAACTTCCTGCAAATTCTTCCTATAATCTACCCTTATTTATCCAACTCCCTCCATCACCCAATTCTCCTTGTCTGCGCCCACTACATAGGTCAACCAGTGACCCTATGCGCATGCCCAGAAATGACCCAGTTTGCTCACAAAAATTCCCCCAAATACTGACCTGCAAAACAATACCAACCTCTAGCAAAATCCCAAGGGAAAAGGCCCTCAAAAACCCATAATATATTCTACATTGAAGCTAGTTCTCCTAAGGGGTGAGAGTTCCACTTCTACACCCAACCTACCCACAAAAATGTTCCAGAATCACCTAAAATTATCTCTAGATCAACTCCCAAATTATGTGTTAGGCTCTCCTAGTGATGGCACTCAGAGACCACCAAAAGAAGAGGTGAGATTCCTGCTTGGAAACCTAGTGTGCTAAACAACATTGTGTAGACCTGGCTCAATAGCTCGAGCATACAAGAGTTCAATCATCAAATTAGCGAAAATTCCCAAAATGAGGTCATCTCTTCCTATTTATCTTTGGGCCCCTCCTCACTCGATGTGGGCCCCATAATTCGACCCCCATTGCTTTTTTCTTCCTCCACACTTTCAAATTTATATAAGGGGTGCATATTTCCCTTTAGAGTGGCACCCACATTCCACCTACTTTTGATTTGCCTCCTTTTTTTTCCTAAGTCAAATCCCCCTTTTTCCACAAAAATCAAGTGGGGTCCTCTCAACACACTTTTTCTAAGTCAAATACGCCAAAATATCAAAATTTTGCAAAATGTATTATTTAGCAGAATTTTTCAAAGTAGGAATATCACAAAATGTGGGTAAGAGTTTTTTAATTTTCAAGTAGTTTTGTTTATTATGAAACTTGAATAATGTTGAATGTCTTAATATTTTAAATTTTCTATGCATCATACAAAATTATGAATTGATCACAAAAGATACGCTAACATTTGAATTGGAAAAGCTAAAAGAGTCAATGGAAAAACAATTTGATGGTATAATTGATTTTAGGTTAGAAGAAATTAGCAAATGGCTAGTTGGATTTGTTAGTATTAATGACAAGAAGTTTGTCTTAGCTACTCAATTATAACAAGGCGCCATCCGATTTTGAATTCCCATGTATTACTACATCGTCACTCCCAGTAAAATTTCTAGTAATAATTTGCATATACCTTTGCGTTTGTTACTTTTCTATTAGATAAAGGTTCATGATTTCCAAGAAATGGAAGGAAATAGTGGAAACTCCTTTCGAATTAGTACTATTATGTTTCCTTGTACAAAGCTTTTACTTTGAGGAGGATGGGGATTGTGCAAGACAACAACGTTGCAGAGGGAAAACTAATCTTAAACTATTTTCCATTTGAAACTTTTATAGGTTTACCTATGTGTGATATGTGCGAGAAAATGAAAGTGCAAAAGGAACTTTATAAATTTAATTCGTAATCTAATGATATTTCACATTTTCATATTACATAAAAGTACAATGTTCATTATGAGAGCACAACCTTTAATCAATTAATTAGAAAAGCATTTAGTGCAGTGTGTGGAGGACCGCATAATAAAAGCTTCCTCTGCACAATAAACTTCTTCCATAGTTTGGAATATGTGCCTAATTTCACAAAGATAACCATAAACTCAGTGCCTAATTTCACAAAGATAACCATAAACACAGCTTACAATGCTTATGCACAAAGTTTTGTGCTCCATAAACTTCAACATTTGCCACTCTTGCTAATAATTCCATTAATGACGACTACCAAACTATCAAGAGATCAAAGATGATACTCGTAATTTTGAATTACTACTATTATGTTTCATTGTACGAAGCTTTCTTTGTGTATAGATTTTACAGTGCGAAAGACAAGGATTGGGGTGCACAGGGAAAATTAATCTTAAACTATTTTCCATTTAAAACTTTTATAGATTTAGCTACGTGCGATATGTGTGAGAAAACGTAAGGTGCAGAAGGAATTTTATAACTTTAATTCATAATATAATGATATTTTACATTTTCCTATTACATAAAAATACTTCTTTCATTATGAGAGCACAACCTTTAATCAATTAATTAGCAAAGCCTTTAGTGCGGAGTGTGGAAACTCGCACAATGAAAAATTGAAGGCTCCTTCGCACAATGGACTTCCTCCAGACTCTCGCACATATGCCTAATTTTACAAAAATAACCATAAACAAAGCTTACAATGCTTATGCAGAGAGTTTTGTGCAAAAATATTTCATTGTACATAATTTTGTTCACACACTACACAACCTTTAGTCAATTGACTATTGATATTTGGAATACAAATATATGCATTTTTTATACTTAAAATATTACCAATAACATTGTAAGGGTCCACCACTTCCCTCAATGTTATTGTGAACAACATATATGAATTATTTAATACTAAAATATTAGCAATAAAAGCCTTTAGTGCAGAGTGCAACGATCTACATAATGAAAGCTTAAAAGCTTCCTTCACACAATGGACATCCTTTGCAGTTCCACACATGTGCATAATTTCACAAAGATAAACATAAACAAAGCTTTTGCTTAATGATGTGAGAATTGATACGATTGCAAGTTCTTTGCAGTGGGGGAGCTGAAAAAATCTCCAATTAATATTATTATGTTTCCTTCTGCAGCTATGTGCGAGAGAATGATCCGGGACTTTCAGAACAATTTGGATTTGAGAGACAGGAAACCATACCGGACAACTAACATTTTGCCTATGTTTCTCTAGTTGGAAAAATAGAATCATGTTCTCGTATTATAATTACTTTAGTATAAAAGCAAATGAGACATGTATCAAAACTTCTATCAGCATGTAAATGCTTGCCCTTGGGACTTCTATCGTGCTTCATCAAAGTGCAAAGGTTTATGTTCCTTGTTGCACTCACCATCCTTCTGCACATATTTGAAAATGTTACAACCCACCTCAAACCCAATTGTAACAACGATTGTTTAATAATGTTAAATCTAATCACTGTTATATATAGCATGGTTTTCATTAAAATAATAAATATACAAATATTTTTTTAATTATTATTTAGGAACATATTTCGCAAGGAATGCTTCCTCCCCATGACATTTGGGACCCACATCAATTAATAACATCTTTGAATGTCAATGACTGACCGAAAGATATTATTCAATATTGAGGTAGCTACGTAGAGGGAGCATGTGCAGAGGAAGTTGTCCAAAAGTGGTTGTTCGGAGGAAGTGTGTGCGAAGAACAAATGCATATGTGGAGCTCTACAAAGGTTTCTCTTCGAAAGAAGCATCTGTAGAGAACAAATGCACGTATAGAAAATTTCCATTGTACGGAAAGCTTTGTGCAGTGAGAGTCGATTAATTAATATTTTTTTTTTTAACTCAAACGGTTATATTTTTATTGATTTGAAAATTCTTGGGTCTGATCCCAGGCAGCTTCAGTTACATTACATACTTCACCCTATTGCTAATTAGATCTGCTTGCTTTTCAAGGCATATGTATATTTCTTTCGTTGTTTATGATTAGGAGTCCTTTCGTCAAAGAGCTGCCTCTATTTGCCAGCTGATCTGCTTCCCCGTTTGACTTTCTGAGAATATGGTAAAACTTACAGGTATTAAAGTCTAACATGACTCTCTTCAACCTGTCCTGAATTTTGTTTAGGCTAGCATTTCTAAAAGGGTTTGCCATCTTCATGCTCTTTATTATTAGTTCTGAGTCTCCAAACACTTGGATATCTTTAGCTCCTTTGTCTCTTGCAATGTTGCATGCTTTCATAAGCCCGAGGATCTCTACTTGGTTGTTAGATTTTTGGCCGAGTCCCCAGCTGAAATAGTCTTTTGCAATCCCATCTATGGAGTATATGACTCCCCCTGCTCCTGCACTTCCTGGATTACCTTTGGATGCCCTGTCAAAGAAAATAGTGGTTAAATTTTGAGTCCGCCACCATAGTTGGAATTTGTCATCTTCTTCTCTTATGTGCCATTCCTGGTTTGCCTTTTTTGGAGAGGAAAGCTACTTGTGTGGATGAGGCTCTAGCGTACCAAGCCATATTTTTTCTTCAGGCATTAACAGAGGGTCTTCTTTAAAATACTGCTGTTGAGCTGCTTCCAGTAGGAAAGATTTAACTTTTGCTGCTACTTTCAATGGAGTGTGACTTATTTCTCTGAAGATCTGCTGATTTCTAGCTAACCAAAGCTGCCAGCATACATACTTTGGGATAGCTGTCCATATTTTTTTCCAGAACGATTTGGAGGGGATGCACTAGGGATAAATTCTATTCCAGTTGGCATATAAATCTGCTACAGAGGTTTGTGAAGGAATAGTAATCTGAAAATTTTGTAATATAATGCTCCATACCTGTTTTGCAAAATTACATTCCAAAAAAAGATGTTGAGTTGTTTCTAGGTTGCTGTTGCAAAGTACACATATGTGGGGTCCTGCTATATTCCTTTTTGCCAAGTTGTCACCTGTTAAAAGTTTGTTATGAGCCAGGGTCTAGAAAAAGAAGTTTACCTTCGGAAGGGCTAAAGGATCCCATACATTCTTCCAAAAGGCCGAGTTTTCTCTGCTGTTATTTAAGGTCTGCACTGCTCTATATCCTGCTGTTGTTGTGTAGATTCCGGTCTGGCCCCACCCCCATTTTTCTTTCATGGTTCTGTTGATGGGCGTTGCTTCCTCCAGCATATCTTCAAACAAAGTTTGCTGATGTGTTAACCTCTCAGGAACTCCATGAAAGTCCCATCCAGCCCAATCCCCACGTCGATCCCACTTTGACAAGTCGAAAACAGTATTAACTCCTGCCTGCTTCAGCCAGTCCCTGAGGTTAGCTATATCCTCATTGTCCCTCAAGGGTTCTTTCCCCATAATTTTGTCATTCCATAAATGGGTGCGCTTGCCATTGCCCGGGATCTTGTAGACATGTTTGATGAAAAACTTACTACTCTTGCAGCAAAGTTTCCATACCTGCGTACTATTGACTGTATTTGCATTCTGAAGATTGCTGAGATTTTTGTTGGGACTGTATTTGGACCTCAGTATTTCACTGATCGTATGTGTGGGTTCGTGTAACAGCTTCCAGAGGATCTTTCCTCCCAGAGCTAAATTTATGAGGGCTAGGTCTCTGATTTGCAACCTCTATCTGCCTGTGTTTTTCTTACCACATCCCATTTCACCAAATGAATTTTATTTTCATTTCCCTTTCCTCCCTGCCACAAAAAATCTCTGAGCAATTTGGAAATTTGCTCTGACACATTTCTTGGAGCTAGGAGGAATGCTGCCTGGTATATTGGAAGCGCTGAGAGTACTGCTTTAATTAAGATTACCTTTCCTCCCTTCGTCAGCCAGTGACCTCCCCACGCTGCGATTTTGGCTTTTATTTTCGATATTAAATCGCTCCACAGCGATCTTTTGTTTGTTCCTGATGTAATGGGGAGTCCTAAATACCTGAAATTGTCCCAATTTACCTATCCTTTGAATCCCAGGAGCGTGGTTATGTCTGATAGCTCCCTCTGCTCTATATTCCAGCTATAAACTTCTGTTTTATTTTCATTTATTAACGCCCCTGAGACTCTACAGTATTTGTTGAGGGTTGCGTTTATGGATCTGGTGATTCTTGTGGTGGCTCCTCCTAAAAGAATTGTATCATCAGCAAATAACGCATGATTCTGTCCTTCTGCTCCATGGAATGGCTTAAGGCCCGGAATGTTGCCTCTTGATTTTTCTTCAGCAAGTTTTCGACTTAGAGACTCTGCCATTAAGATGTACAGTGACGGGGAGAGGGGGCATCCCTGTTTGATGCCCCTCTGCGTTTGGAAAAAGTTCGTGGGACGCCCGTTGACTAGCAGGGCGATCCAAGGATTTCCTATACAGGAATTAATTAGATTTATGAATTGCTGCGAAAACCCAAACGCCATTAGAACCTTGCAAATGAATGAACGGTCCACTCTGTCAAATGCGGAGGCCATATCTAACTTGACCAGCATGCCTTTTTCCTTCCGTTGTTTGCTGGAATGTACAATCTCTTGGACCTGTATTACATTGTCTGTAATATTTGTGCCTTCCACGAATCCGCCTTGAGAAGGTGAGATCAATTTTTTTAGCAATGGCTTGATCCTGTTAGCGATCAATTTTGCCAAGATTTTGTATGAGGCGTCACACAACGATATCGGCCTGAACCTGGCGAATGTTTCCGGGTTGATCTCTTTGGGGATTAGCGCGAGGTATGTAGAATTTGTTCCTCCGCCTACCTTAGCCTTTTTCATAAATCTGCTTATCATTTTGTATAGATCAACTTTTATGATATGCCAGCACGCCTTATAGAAATGGACTGTAAATCCATTGGGTCCGGGAGCCTTATCTGCATCCATGGACCAGACTACTTTAATAATTTCTTCCTCCGTGGCTGGCCTGCATAGTTCTGCATTTTCTTCAGGGCTAATCAGATTTGGGATATTAGACATGAAGTCCACAATTTCTTCATCATTGCTATGATTTTCTTTCCTATATAGATTCCTGAAATAGTTTTCTACAGCTAACTTGATCTGATGATAACTGTTGCATACACTGCCCTCTGGAGTTTTAATCTCTGCTATGTGATTCCTGGTCAATCTCGCTCTATATTGTCGATGGAAGTAGGAAGTGTTTCTGTCTCCGGCCTTCAACCACAAGCTCCTGGATTTTAATCGCCAGTATTCCTCCTCCTTTCTGAAGGTGTGGTGTGCAGAACATTGAGCTTTTGTTTCTTTCTCCAATAGATCTGCAGTTATATCTATGTTTTCCATCTCTGTTTGCAAATTTTGGAGTGCCTGGACTGACTCCTTTCTTTGCTTGGTAGGGGTATGCACTGGCTTTTTTATCCAGTTCTTCAACGCATATTTAGTTGCCTTTAACTTTTGCTCCCAGACATAGCTAGGAGATCCCAATACCGGTTTGTCCCAGGTTGCCTTTACTGTCTCTTCGAAGCCTTCCTTCTCAATCCATAGGGGGCTGAATCAGAAAGGTATGGGTCCTAAGTATTTTTCATCTTCTAGAAGGAGTTGGATGGGTTTGTGGTCTGAGGCTAGCTTGGGCAAAATTTTTGTGGTTATTATTTTTTTCATCATTATGGAGCTTTAAACCATGAATCTGTCTAACCGAGCTGAGATGTGGTCAGTTCCCACTCTATTATTGGACCAAGTGTAAATACCTCTGATGGGGTTGAAGTCCAGCAGGTCCCAGCGTTGGAAGAGATCCTCCACCTCATCAAGCATGGGGTCTCTGTTATTTGTCCCTCCCCTCTTTTCTTTAGCTTTCATAATAATGTTTAGATCCCCTGCTATGATAATGTTGCTGGGGGCAATCTGTTCTAGATAAGCTGATAGAGAGCTCCAACATTCTCTCTTTTCCTGGTAAGAGACAGGTACATAAAGATTAAAAAGGGTGATATTTAGCTTACTTGCTTTGTGCATTAATTCAGTTTGGATCCAATGCTGCGTTTCCTTGTGATTTTCCAGCTGAAAAAGGTGGTCATTCCAGAGTGTTGCCAGTCCTCTAGATGTACCCCTTGAGCTAACCACTTTTCCTGCTTTTTTGTTCCACTTTGAGCTACTGATCTCTAGAAGGGCATGCCCTTCTATTTTAGTCTCTTGGAGCAAGAGTATGTCTGAGGGTTCTGCTTTCATAAGATCCTTGACTGCCTCTATTTTGGAGGGGTTCCCCAGGCCTCTGTAGTTCTAAGAGACGATATTCATTATTTACTTGAAGGGGTGAGCCCTCCCTTGGAGGACCTTGGTCTGGTGTTTCGCCCAATAGTCATTTCTATGGTGGCTTGGCTTCCTTGCATTTTAAGTCTCTCTGCCTCCTCCCTTTTTTCTTTGCGGGATTTCCTTCCTGCATTTTTCGTTTGGCGCTCATAAACTTCGTCCTCTGAGGAGCTAGAACTTTCAATTGGTTTTTTCTTTATTATCTCTGCATATGTAGGGTTCAATGGGCTGCCCTGATTAATCTCCCTCTGTATTACTTCCTCTACCTCCTTGTTTGGAATAGAAGTATTCTCTTGTTCTTCATTCTCCTGACTTAGGATAGCTTGATTGGCTTGATCCTTATCCGCATCTTTAGGATTTACTTCTGTTTCTTGATTGGATTTACTAGTGCTGGGAAATCCTTCCGTGGAGCCTTTACCATTTCCTTTTTTTTTTGAGGATGCATTCTTCTGTACAAGGGTCCATTGTTCCCCATTCTGTTTTTCTACTTGCTCCTCTGCTCTCTTTTTGCAGTGCTTTGCAAAGTGGCCATGGCTGTGACAATGTCTGCATTTAAAGGGTAACTGTTCGTAATCCAACTCCTGAACATACGACCACCCAGCTACTGTGAGATTGATAGCTTCCGGTAACCCTTCCTCTAAGTCCACTTCTACGCAAATGCGTGCACATGAGTACTAGTCTTTTCTCGCTGCCTGATCTATATGTTTTCCCAGGGCGTTACCTATGATTTGAAAAGATTTTTGATTCCAACAATGTAATGGCAAATGAGGGAGTCTGACCCAGACCGGGACTGCAGTAGGGATGTCCTGAGTGGGGTCAAAATCTGGTGCCCATTTATTCAAGTATGGGCCCTGTGGCCCCATAAAGTACGGTCCATTTCTAAATATCAAGCCTTTATCATCTGGGTTTTCAAAGGCAAACACGAAGAAACCCTTACCTACGAAATAGCTCTTGACTCCTTCTTTGATCAGGGGCTTCCAGTTCCTTTGTGTCCAATCCTCTACCGACTTAGGTGATGGCCAGAGGCTTGTGAACTGGCCTATGAGGCCTCTTTCCGTGAGATTCATTGCGGCTTTGCAAGTTTCTTGTTCAGGTAAAGCTACTGAAGGGATCGAATCCAACTTTTTCACAAACTTCTTCTGCATACCTGAGGGCGAGCACTTTGTTCCAGCGGCAATCATTGAGCGAAAGGCCATCATCTCCGGTGGTGCTCGAGGGGGATCTGGATCCTCGCTGCCCTCCATTGGATCGGCAGGGGGACGCGAGGGGCGTGAAGGTCGCAGAGCGCAAGAGTTGGGACAGGCTGCTGCAGGCAGGGAGCAGCAGGCGCGCGCATATAGTCAATTAATTAATATTAGAAACTGAGACTATATCGTAATTAATATTAAAAACTGAGACTATATCACATCACATCTATTAATCTAATCCATAATGCAATTAAAAAACACCATATAAAAATATGAATATAAGTTTCCCTGACTACTCAATACTAATTTATTTTACATAAAATTAAATAATTAAAACAACATCATTAATTATTATAATACAAATTTAAATTGTCATATTTTAAACGTGATTATTTATTTTATATAAAATTAAATAACTAAACAACTTTATTA
>APFE030434957.1:1659-13286 GCA_000404065.3 Pinus taeda | reverse complement strand
TGTTTGATCCCTGTACTTTTGAAATTTTGAAGTAAAGTAAGAGAATTTGCTACTAATTTACTGCACTAGACTGCAATAACCTTTTGAAATTTTGAAGTAAAGTAAGAGAATTTGCTACTAATTTACTGCACTAGACTGCAATAATCCACCTGTCATTGAAGTTCTTGCATGCTCATGTCTTCAAATCCATAGGACCAAGAAGAGTATATCACAGTGTCTGGATGAGCCGAATAGAGGGAAGTCATATTCCTTTCCTCATCATAGAAATCTTTAGCTACAATGTAAGATGTTGAACCAGGCTTTGGTTGATAAAACTCCTAAGGATCTTGATTTTAGACTGACCAAGAATGTCCCTGTGAATTTTGTCTCTTTGGAATTTTTTTGACGCTTACTGATTGTTCATACCTTGTCTCTCATGTTGCCCAGCTCTAGCAGATGACTTTGAAGCTCTTTTTATGGTAGTACCCTGCTGTTTACAGATCTGGACAACAGTGGTTTGAGGATGTTTATGACTGTCGTCTCTCCTTGTATTGCTTACACTGAAATTGGTCCCAGTTTGTTGTTTTTTCTGGCGAACGTTGATGTCAAGACTCAAAACCACCTCAGAAATAGCTTCCATTACCAGTGACAACAATGGCCTTCACATCATTTCTCCTCATTGCCTCGTCATATTTTCTTTTAGGCTTGCAAGAATTGTTACTGCTAGAGCATTGACTGAGCTCACCAACTCAACTATATGGTCGTGCCTTGAGATCATTGAAACCTGAGCTAAAAATTCGGAATTTGCCTCTCACTGGCTGTTGACTTCCATTTTCTTAATTGCTGTAGGTGGACCATCACTTAATATATTACATACTAAAGTCTTCCATAGGACCCTTCCTAAATAATGAAACGTATTATAGGTCTGCTTGAGCCTTTTCATAAAAAAATGATCAGACGTTCCTTTACGTCATGCAATTTTTTTTTAATTATGAGATCAACTACACGTCTTCCATAGTCTTAGGTTAGATGTTGCACATGACCATACCCTGAAGGGTGTCCACAAAGATCCTCGACCAAAAATGTGTAACTTCTGGCTCCTACTAGGGGATAAGTGCTCCCTTGAGCACTTGAGAGTCCTAGAATCTCACCAAGTAAAAACGGTAAGCCAATGAAGCCACTTCATCATCACAAATATGCAATAACCCTTTCCTCAGTGTTTGATTGCCATAAAAAATAAAGGCACATCGAAGCACAAATGTTTGTAACTCAAAACATCCTTCTGGCTCCTTAGCAGTTCAAATACCACCACTTCATTGCCATCCATCAGGCTTGTCTCAATCCAAATGCATAAGTCAATCAGAGGATTCATAGATCCTGCCTTGCGAGATTGTTGGTGCAATTCTTTGTATATTAGGCCTAAAATTTAAACATTGTTGATGAGTGTTTTATGGCAATTAATACTTAAAAAGTTATAGCCAACTTCTGGGCACCTGACTGAGTGAGGGAGCATGCGTCATTTCTTGTACATACCACTGGGAAATTTAGAAAGATGATTGTTCTTTGTATAGGCTCCTACATCCAACCTTTTCCCTCCATGCCGCTGCAATTTTTGGATTGTGGATTATTTAGAATTGTACGCATACTTTCCAAATGGATCAGAAAAAAATGACATGAAGTTGATATCCGAAATTGATCCATGGAACCCAAAATGCATAAATAGTCAATGAAATCTTCACCAAACTTATCCATGGAACCCAAAAGGTATGTGTCATCGCACATCTGTTCAGCAGGAGTGACTTTTGCAGAATTATCCGAGTTTTCACTTGATTAAGTAGATGTTGGAGATAGTACCAAACTTCCAAATACTTCATCAGTTAGTTCCATCCTCACACTGCTCGTAAGAACAGAGAACAGGTCCATTCAGGCATCATATGTTGAAGGGCCATCAAGAGTTCTATCATATGCATTTTATGCTTTTACTTTACCACATAAATCTTTCCTTAGCATAAAATTGTCACTGCCTTCATCGTGGTTGTCATCATTAGATCGATCACGTACCTGCCAGGTTTTATCACTGTTTTTATCAGTCTATCCATGTAAATAAGGTCTCTCAGCAGTACTAATAATTTTATCTTTATGGCTGCAATCAGATTGATCATCAATTCAAAGAAATTAATTAAAAATCCCCCCCTTAACATGTGTCTCCCAAGCTCTGTTTTCTTTTTGTAACCATCTTTGTCCATATTGTAATAAGGGTCAACATTCATCTCAGCTCTAGAGTCCAAGGTTTGAGTGCCAAAATCACATACATCATACACAAGGGTTTCATCATTGTCCTGTCCCAGACACACAGGAAAAATTGGTCTGCTCTGTGCCTCATCATATTTCCCATCGAACTGTTAGGGTTCAAGAGTATCAGATTTTTGAGTGTCATCTTTAGAGCCCTGAAGGTTCTCCTTCAGATCTGGTACATGAGTGCTGTCATCTTCATTTAACTGAGCAGGTTCATGGTTAGGTCACTGATTTGCAGTATTTGCCTCAACAATACCACTGTCATCTTTCAAAAAATCCAAGACACCTTCATCCCATAGGGCTGCCAATAACATCTGATATGTGTCTTCACAATTCTGCAATCTTGGGCCATAATGCCTGAGAAAGCTTTTAGTGAGAACTGCCATAGAGGACCGCAAGAGTGCCTAAGCCAAATTCTATGCTTGTACTCCAAAGAAGAAGAAATAATTTTATCATCGCATCTTCACGTCTTTCTTTATAAATGCCAAAAAACGGATGCTTGCTTGTGTATCCCAGGATATTTTCGACATCTACTGAAAAAACAATTCATGTAAATCCCAATGAGCCATCTTTCACCCATACAATTTTCCACCATGAAACCTTAAATTTGATGATAAATGCAATTTCATTCTTTTTTCACATGCCTTACAATGATGCTTATCTCACCTATAATGTTCACAATGATGCTTATCTCACCTATAATGTTCCCACTAGGGACTGATCCAAAATGCCACTGAGTTTTCGGAATACGAGTGAGTTTTCTAGTGAGTATTTTCTTCAAACAATTTGTGAATGAACAGCTGGAGGTGTTTATCTTAAATTTTGTTTGATTGAACTGTTGATTTGGGGTAGCGTCGGATGTGCTCTAGGCCTCAAATTTCGCAGGGAGGCTTGGTCACATACATTCCAAAGAACCTATAAACCGTTTTGGGAAATTCCACCCAGAGACAATTATATTAAAATAATTAATATTTTTAATGAGGTTCCTAAGTCTAATTGTGGGTGAATCTTATAGATAAAGACGGAAATAAGTTAAAATGATCTGAGTCTTTGATTATGAGTAAATCTAGGCTGTTGGTTGTCCAATAGGAAGATATAAGAAGGGGCTTGAGGGTCATTTGGAAAATACATTGAGAGAGCAAGAGATCGAATTTCTGAAGTGAGAATTTCTCAGTGGGAAATTATGATCGAAAAAACGTTTTGGAGTAGAGGGGCAGGGATAGTGATCTGGAGGAAGATTTCTAGATACAGAGAGGCAATAGCAAGAGGCTGAGTTATTTCCAGTGTAGGAACGCACGAGTGCAGGAATGCGCGAGTGCAGGAACGTGAGTGTAGGAATGCGAGTACAACAACGCGAGTGCAGGAACACGCGAGTGCGGGACGTGAGTGTAGGAATGCGCAAGTACAAGAACGTGTGAGTGCAGGCAACACGAGTGCAGGAAGCACGAGTGCCGGGGTTGCTTAGGGAATATCTTTGCCATATTTTCTCACTGTTTGGATTGCCAATTGGGCATCCATAAATGTACTAAGATTTCACTGCTGCATAATAAAATAAAACTCTCACCGCTGCATCGGTTTTCCCAAGTTGGGTTTTTCCGGGGACATTTTTCCAAAAATAATGGTGTCGTATGTGTTTGTATTTCCTTGTTCATTTTCTATGTTTCAGAATCATATTTAATTTGGTGTAGGCTGCTTCAATAATTTACTTCAATGTTTCAAGAAGAAATCTGAAATAAGATTGTAATGTAATTTACGATCGATGTGAAGTAGATTCAGTGGGTTGCAGTAAGATTCCTGAGATTGTTAGATCTAGGAATTTTCACATGGTATCAGATTTGTTGATGTGAAATAGGAAGAGCAGATCTAGCATTGAAGCAAGGGCCAACTTGCTGCAACAAGCAACAGTTCGTATCCCCTGAGGGATTGCGCAGTTCTAGCCAGGAGGGCTATATTTTCGAGGTTGTCTCTCTCTGAGTGAGCTGACAGAGAGTTAAGACTGCTAGATTGAGAATTTGCCAAGGCAGAGGGAACCACACAGCACATCAACGCAAAGCTAGAGAGATGCAGTTTTCTGCAAGCCGAGAGTTGGGCAGAAAAGCTGTTGGAAGAAGGAAGGAGATCACATAGTGAGGGAATACTTTCTTAGTGATTTCTTGCCGAGGAAATCAATATTTCTCATTTGCTGAGCAATAGAGGAGCAAGAGACTTACTAGCTCCATCAGGGAGTGCGTAAGCCAGCCTAGAAGCTACGTAGTAAGGAGAAAGAGGGAGTTGTTCGACAATTTTCGGAGGATATGGAAACTAGTGGCTTGATGGATCATGACAGGTTGGATGGAGCTTCCAACTATGTCATCTGGAAGGCTAGAATGTCCTTACTTCTAGATGAGCATGCCCTCAAGATGTATGTTAATAGTGTGGTAGCTGTCCCTGCGGACGCAGATCTGCTGAAGAAGTACAGAGGTGAAATGACAAAGGCCAAGAGGATGATCCTAGATGGAGTCAAGGATCATGTGGTGTGCCACGTTGCTAGTAGAGCAACTGTTAAGGAGATGTGGGATGCTTTGGCCACATTGTATCAGGGATCTTCTGAGCAACAGAAGATGTACTTGGAACAAAAGTTGAGATATGCGCAGATGCATAAGGGAGAATGTGAGGATCCCTTCCTCGCGAAGCTGAAGGAGACCCGTGATGAGTTGTCGGTTGTGGGGCATAAACCTAAGGATTCACAATTAGTGAGACTGGCCCTAGATTCTGTCTCGGATGAGTTGCAAGTCTTTGTCTAGAGTATCTTACGTAGAGCAGCATTGCCTAATTGGGATGAGATGTGGGCAACTCTAAAACAAGAAGAGTTGAGGAGAGACTTGGTCAAGGTCAAACTTGACGAAAGCAACTGCAGTAGTGGGTCGAAGCCCAAGGAGGAGGAGGAGAATGCAACCCTTGCATCGAAGGGTCAGCAGGGGCAACAAAGACGAAAGAAGGATGTATCCAAGGTGAAGTGTTTCAAATGTGGCGGGCCACTATGCATCCCAGTGTCCCTTGAAGAAAAAGGACAAGGATGAGAAGCACGATCCTAAGGTTGCAGCTGCAAAGATCGAACAGGAGGAGGAGTTCACCATGACAGCTCAGATACCTCCAGGAGGGAGGTGGGCTGATATAGAACTATAGTTCGATAGAGCTACAAATGGGCAGGATCCTTGAGGCGCCCACTCTTGGATCATCACCTTGCTATAGGAGCCCATGATTAGTAGTAGCGGGATGGAGGAGTTTTCAGTTGGTGCCATAGAGTGTTGGAGCGAAAACTGCAGTAGTTAGCAGCGCCAAAACTTGAGCAACGCAGAGCAGAGAGGCAACAGTGCATGGAGGCACAATGCAGAGCTTCAACAACGTAGTGGCTTCAAAAGACAGCATGGGACTAGCAGCAGTCAGGCTTTCAGCACCAAGGTGTATTCACAGGATACTTATCCAGTTTTGGGTGTTTTCAGTTGCTTCTCTCAGTTGCAGTATGGATGCAGTGTTAGCAGTGGCAGTGCTAGTAGCATAACAGATGCAACATTTGAGAGGGAGCTGTAGTACAGATGTAGCATTAGTAGTGGCAGTGTCAAAGGCAGTAGTACAGTTGCAACAACGTAGTAATTGGTGGACAACATGTCAGACATCAGCAGCGCAGAGGACGATGCTTCAGAGTCAAAGCAATATGCAACAACAATATATTGCTAGAGCACATTCCTTTCTAAGAGGGAGTGTTGATTTGGGGCAGCATCGAATGTGCTCTAACCCTCAAATTTTGTAGGGAGGCTTGGGCACATGCATTCCAAAGAACCCTAAACTGTTTTGGGAAATTCTACCTAGAGACAATTATATTAAAATAATTAATATTTTTAATGATGTTCCTAAGTCTAAACTTACGAAAATTAAAAAATTAATGGGTATTAATCTAATTGTGAGTGAATTTTCTAGATAAAGACGAAGATCAAGTCAAAATGATCTGAGCCTTTGAGTATGAGTTAATCTAGGCCGTTGGTTGTCCAACAGGAAGATATAAGAAGGGGCTTGAGGGTCATTTGGAAAATACATCGAGAGATCGAATTTCTGAAGTGAGAAGTTCTCAGGAGGAAATTATGATCGAAGAGATCTTTTGCAGTAGAGGGGCAGGGACAATGATTCGGAGGAAGATTTCCAGATCCAGTGAGGCAATAGCAAGAGGCTGAGTTATTCCCAGTGCAGAAATTCGCGAGTGTAGGAATGCGTGAGTGCAGGAACACGCAAATGTAGGAATCTGGGTGCAGGAACGCGAGTACAAGAACACGAGTGTAGGAACACGAGTGTAGGAACACGCGGGTGCAGGAACATGAGTGCAGAAACGCGCAAGTACAGGAACATGTAAGTGCAGGAATGCGAGTGAAGGCAACATAAGTGTAGGAAGCGCGAGTGTCGAGGTTGCTTAGGGAATATCTCTGCCAGATTTTCTTGTTGTTTGGATTGCCAGTTGGGCATTCATAGATGTACCCTCACTGCTTTACCGGTTTTCCCAAGTTGGATTTTTTCGGGGACATTTGTCCAAAAATAACGGTGTCCTATGTGTTTTTATTTCCTTGCTCAGTTTCTATGTTTCAAAATCATATTTAATTTGGTGTAGGCTACTTCAATAAATTACTTCAATGTTTCAAGAAGAAATCTGAAATAAGTTTATAATGTAATTTACGATCTAGGTGAAGTAGATTTAGTTGGTTGCAGTAGGATTCCTGAGATTGTTAGATCTAGGAGTTTTCACATGAACAACATCCCATCACTTAATGGCCATGGAAGTGCATTCAATCCAACATATATTCTTTTATTAAAACTCATAATTTATACAAGTCACATAAAAAATAATAACACAAACATACCTTGAATCTGGAAATTGGCATACGTATATAAATAAAATGATAACAACAAAATAAGAGGAACTTGGTTTATATTTGAAGGCTCCTTCATAGGTACAGGTGTCAAATGAGTTCACACTTTTACTAAGTGTTAAGTTCAACCACCATATGACAAGAGTACTATCCCCCCTTGGAAGAGAACTATCCCCTTTTCCATCCGCTACAATCACCATGCAGAGAAGGTAGCTCGTGCTCCTTGCTGATGGAAATACAACCCTAAATATCTTATGACTTAGCCACCTTTTTGTGCATTTTCCAGTGACTAACTTCGGTTGATTTAACCCAGAAAATTGACTCAAAATAACGGTAAACTTGGCAATGAGGAGCAGACAAACACTGGTAATGGACCACAGTGAAATTGACCCCCTGGCACAGGTATACGCAACCCCTATCTAGAAAATATCTTCAACAAAGATAGTGATAACAACCCTTTCACTCTTCAACCCAGAAAATTAGTGCATAACCATGACACCCAACAATGGACACTCAACTCCCTTCACACTTGATTACTCATCAGTGTTATATGGCAGATTTCAACCCACTTTAGGAAATTGCATTCAACCCACGTTGGTGTAAAAACTCAGTCGTTGAAGCACAATGAACACTTCCAGTTTCAGTAGGAGAAATAAAGCTCAGAGTTGTGAGGGAACTTGGCACAATAGAGACGTAAGGACAATGGTTTCTTCAACACATAATGGCTCAATTTTAGTGCAGGTGTACCCAACCCTTGGCACGCTATAGAGAACTTGTCTTGAATGTATTGGCACAGGTGTACCCAACCCAAAAATGAGTCAATAGAGAGAACTCGTCTTGAATGTGTAGTCAAACTCGTCTTGAATGTACAGTCAAACTCGTCCTTATATCAGCCCTGAGATTTGACCCAACAAGGAGAGGAACTTCAGTTATTAATAATGGGTAACTCGGCCTCCAAGGAAAATCTCGGTCCTCTTGAAAGATAAATTGTTCCTCCTACAAGTTGACAAAATACTCTTGGGATGTTGAAGCTTCCCTGCGACGAACATTATCAGTTCTTCAAAAATAATACCTGGAACAATGATCCTATTGAATTTCCACGACGCTCAAGAGTTTGGTTTGGGTCTTAAAATCTCAGACACAAACACACTCAAATGTCTTAACATTTCTAGTTTGCATAGTTGAATAACAAACATCAGTGAATCAACTAGTGCATATGACAATTTGCAAATTTTTAAACCCACTACTTGTTATATTACAATCTAGAATACAGCAGCCTTAGGGCTCCCATACCAGGGATCATGCCCCTTACATATAGCCCTGATACAAGGACACAACTAGGGCTTCATGTCAGTCACTTTGACCACCAATCTACCCTACACAAGGTACACTTGACCTACATGCTGATGATGGCCACACACAACCCTTTTATTCCACGTACCTTGAACACATTTAGCAGGTCCTTTCCTTCCTGTTTGCAGATCACTACAACTACATCTTCAGTTGCTCAGCCTGCCACTATCGATGATCACAACTCCTTTTGTGTCATTGAAATTTGGCTCATCGATCTGCCCACTAGTAGCCCTCCTACTCCATTAGGATGATTGCTCATTGGGTCTTCTGGAACTGCCCACTTTTCATTGAAGTCTGCTCATTTGCAACTCTTGAACTAGGGCTCCAACAATCTGCCTCCTAACAGTTCGTGCCTCCTTTCTTGCACACTATAATTGAGGTCTTCAAGCTGCTACATACTGTATACAAAAATCATTGTTCACAACTTCGTTTGTGAACAATGCTCAACCTTCAAGATCTACCCACTTGACAACTTTCTTTCCTCTTTAGAGGGATGATCCTAGGGCCTCCAAATCTTCCCTAACTTTGTGAGAAATCAATTGCTTTTGTCACTCTTCTTAGGGCGTCCAAATCTTCCTACACACAATCACTCCTTGACTGATCTAGGGCTCCAAAGACGCTGCCCTCTATTATGTAATTTGTTCCTCACATTGCACATATCTAGGGAACCATGTACAACCACTAACAATCTTTAAATCCTCAAGGATCTCTATACTTTGATTACTTCAAATATCTGTCCAAAACCCTATGGATAGCCTTCAGAATCCTGCTCCTCTTCATAACAATTCCAACTTCCGGTGGCACCCTACTTCTGTTCATCTTTCTGCTCAGGAAGCGGCCTCCTTTTGGAACTGCTATCCCCACATTTACCCACACAAATCAAATATGGATTTGTGTTCTTAATTGTAGAGACAACCCACCATCTAAAGGTTGCGGCCTTATCTTTTCTACCTAGTCTTGGAGCGATACAATCTGCCTCATCTAGCGCACACAAACTTTGTCCTAAACCTTTAGGATCAACTCCTTCACCTCCTTGCATTCAATCAACGTGAGGAACCATATTAGCACACCTTATTTCTAGCATCTTGTTGCACGTTTTATGGCCACCGTTCTTGTGCATATACCTTGAATTTTTCAGCCTCTTTTAGGGTAACTATTCCATCTACAGGTGTGCCCTAAACTTGGTCTCCAATACTCCATGTACTTGTGAAAAACCCATCTCACAAACCCTCTGTGTCGGGACTTTAACTTGTGCAACTCTAATCCTACAATAGATCATGTATCTCGGCCTTCTAAGATCGATCTTAGGCCTCTCCTATGTGAAAATTTCACCACTGAGATTCTATTGCAGCAACTGGAATTAATTCTTCTTACTGTTAATTAATTTAGCGGTTTATTGCTATGACAACAATGAATTAATCATACTGCAAGCTTCACAAAATTAAATACTACGGAAGACAAACTAGAAACTAAGAAAATATTGGCACACTCATACAAAATTATGACACAGTTATTTTGGACTAAAGCCCCCGGAAAAACCCAACTTAGGAAAATTGGGGTAGCAGCTGAGGGTTTTTATTATTAAGCAGTAGTGAGAAATTATGAGTACAATAAATATCGCCAAACTGGTGAATCTATCCAAGAGAAATACTAGCAAAAATTTTCTGAGGGATTTTACCCTCTCCCCTAGCAATCCCAACACTGTCTGACCTCTGAAAGGCTAGCTGTCCAAGTGATTTGTGCAGGCCTTGCGTCACCCTTGCGTTTCCTGCCAAACGCACTGCCTGAATTGACTGCCAATCTAGTCATCGTGCCTGGTTTTGACTGGGAAAATGCTTGTCCGACCCTCTTGAAAACTTTCTCGGCCTTGGGAATTGAAAACGTCTTCCTCTTCAGCTGGATCGAATTGCTCTTCTGAGGTTCTGTGCTGCCTTTGTGCAACCTCTTGGAGAAAATTTTCGGCCTTCTCTTTTTGACTCTCTGGGACTGGAAAACTTCCCCTGGACTCACTGTCTCTACTTCCCTTCTTTAGATCGAACTATTCCGATAATTGTTGTTTCTCTCTGGAGAAATCGAACTGCCCAAGGAAATCGATCTCAAGTATGTTCCTCCATCTGCCCATCGACTTCTTATAATCTCCAGTTGGGGCTCCAATGGCCAAGACTAAATCTTAATAAATGGCTGAGCTTATTTCCTAGTCGATCTGTGTGAGTTTCTAGAGAAACCTCACCTTCCTTAAGTAATTCCTGTTAATTAATAATTTTTCCTAGGTTAGACTTACGAAAAATTTAATTACTGATTAATTAACTTAATTAAGGCATCTCTAAGTGGATTTCCCTGAAACCTCTTCTGGGTTATGGAGTCCTAGTGTTTTTAGCCTCTCTAACAACTATCGAGACTAGAACACCATCCGATGCTACAAAAACTAACACTCCCTCTTAGTGAGGAAGGTGTTCTAGTGCTGAACTGCTCCAACACCCTGTCTCTGCATCATCCCCCCATACATGTCGTTGATGTTTGGCCATTGTGACTGTTTGACACTGCCTACCAACGATTGCACAAATTTGATGCTGCATGATGCATCTGTGTTGCTATTGGCACCATTGTACTGCAACCAACTCTGCATCTGCATCGCAACGCCCTCTCATTTGTTGTTGCTGCTACTACAACTATTGCAACTAAGAAGCATCTAAAATATTGAATCAATTGTCTCTGTGTTGCATCAGTCTCTTGAGCATCTGACTCCTACTAGCTACTAGTGAAGAATTTGCGTTGGTGTTGATTCTACCTTTGAGCATCTGACTACTACTAGTTTGCAACTATCACTCTAGAATCTAACTGCATCACTGGCACTGATCCATCCTGATCATTCCTGGAGGTATAGTTGCAAACATGATGGAGACTCCCTCCAACGTGGAGGACAACTTGTCTATCTCTGTGGATGCTGTCGCCTGGTCCTGCTTCTCCTACATGTCCTTCTTCCTGAGAGGACACTGAGTACTGTAGTGGCCAAACTCGCCACACCTGAAGCACTTGACCTTAGATCAATATTTTAAAAACTGGAACCGGTGACCGGACCGGTCCACCTAATGAACCGGGTTTCGA
>APFE030434956.1:0-14931 GCA_000404065.3 Pinus taeda | reverse complement strand
AAATAGTTTTATTTCATTAAAAATTAATTATTTAATGTATTTTTTTAAAACCGGTTCGTTTAGACCAAACCAGTCCCGGTTAGACCGGTTCCGGTCGGTAAACCGGTTCATTAGGTGGACCGGTCCGATCACCGGTTCTGGTTTTAAAAACATTGTCTGTCAGTAGAAAACCAAAATGAGCTTGAGAACCAACTTGAAACATACGTGTGTGACTGATCATGAAGGTTGCGTAATTTCTGCCGGGAGGTCGGGAGACTGACTACCAAAACTATGCAAGGCATAGTTCGGGCTGTTAAGAGGCTGATTGGCTGTTAGAATTGCATAATGCATAGTCCAACCTAGCTTGTTGAGGACTAAAACTACGCAATGCGTAATTTCAGTCAGCAGTGACATGTAACCAGTAAACTGCATTACACAGTTTCTGGGGCCAACAGGACATTGCCTCCAAGAATTGCACAATGCAAGCCTGGAGGTCAGTGTTGGACCAGGCCTACACAATTTCTGGAGGGAAGGCAGAGCCTTTGCTTCCAGAAATGTGTAGTGATAATTGGAAATGGCACGGTTCGGGCTAAGGTAGCCCAGCTCGGCCGACGGACGACTGAAAACATGAGAAGTTTGAATGCATGGTGAGATGAGGGCAAACAAGAGTGAATGATCATACATGTAAACAACAAGTTCAGGATTCAGAAAATGGGAAAGCATGCATGTGTGTGAAGCGAGTCACCGCGACGATGATCGTTCGTGCAAAACAATGCCATGCATTCAACAACAGTGAGATGTGAGCGAAAATTGAAATGATGCTTCTACAAGCTAACATACATCAAAAATATAGCAAGCACTCACTGAAATCAAGTAGACAACACTCACACAAAGAAAAACACAAAAAGAGACAAAAATACAACGCAAGACATGAAAGGCGGGCTTACCCCAAGACAATTGAGCTGAATGTGCTGACGAATCCTACATGCAATGTGGGATGTTAGAGCTGTAAGGTTGATGTGAGGAATGAGCTCTGCAACATCCAGTTGATGAGTTTTGATAAAATCGAGGTTGTGATGCGCATGCCACAAATTTAGGAAAAGCGAAAGTTGGTGGGAGGTTTCTAAAATGATCCTTGCATGTATCCTCTAGTTGCTAAAAATAGATCTCTAAATCAAGGGATGCCTTTGCATGCTGCCTTGGGAGAAGCAGTCCATGCATGAAAATCAGTTTTGCTCGGTCCTGGAGGGAACCGGTCAACCTGAAGGCACATGCATCAGTCTACTCAGCTGAGAGAAAAAAATGCTTATTTTTGGGAGGGAGATGGGCTAGCTGCCCAGAAGGTTTGTGCAATTTCTGGGTTGAGTAGCTAACTGTTGCCCAGAATTACACAATTTCTGGGCTGAGCAGCCCTGCTGGGGGTAATTGTGCAATTTTTTCAGTGAACAGTGATAGGTAGATTTGCACAATTTTGGAGCCCAGCAGGATGCCAGACAGAATTGTGTAATTTATGGAGGTAAGGTTGGTTGTCCTCTCGAATTGCGCAATTTCTTGAGGGACTTGCTCAGCCTACAGTTGGACCAAGTCTGGTGAAACAACCTGTGAGGGGGATGCAACAAGCTTTGATGGACAAGCTTTTATTATGCAAGAAAATCATTGAAGCTTGTGTACTTGACACGGCAAGACATGTTGCTATGAAAGGTTGGTAGGGAGGCTCCAAAACGAAGCTAAGGAAAAATTTAGAGGGTGGTTGTAGCTGCTACAACAAGTTGATAAACCACCTAGATATTGGACTCCTCCTCTTGTTTGTTTGATTGTCTCTTTTTGTGAAACCCCCTTGAGCAAATAACTCCTCAAAATCTAAATTCAACTCGGGGGTGGTCAACTGCAAGAAAAATTGCAGTGTAGTTGGTCTATGGTTGGGTGGAGAGTTGAGGTCCCTTCTTCAGTTGCTAACCATTTCAAGTTAAGCAGATAAGTATGTTTACATGTGTCCATTTGTACTATAAATGATGAAAATGTTTGGTATGTGATATGTAAATGTATGGATCAACACTACTGATGGATGGTTTCTAAGATTACTATATGTTCATGATGAGAGATTTGATTTATATGGCTTCATGGTTATGTTGAACCTCTGAATCTACGTGGTTGTTATTATCTTCATGATCTGTAAAGTTATTTACATGAATATGTTTTTTTGCCTAAATTCCCTCAATTCATATTTAATGCAATTGTTTTCATTTATATCATATGTTCATAAATTTGATGGCTTAATGCCATGTTTAAGACTATAGATTAACTTCACCGATGGGGGTGTACTTCACGATGGCCACTTGGAAGTTGAACTGCCACAGGAGCCCGTCTGGCCTCCACGCACACCTTTTCCTCACCATGACAAACCAGACCAGTTCTAAATGCCCGCAAGTGGAGACCTTACTTGTACTCTTATCCGATAAATATAGGACTTGCAATGGTAGTTCCTTTAGTTTGTTGTTTCAAGAGATGAATTTGGGTTGCGAAGAGAATAGTGGAGTTGAGTTCCAGGATGCCTTGTTGGGGTCAAGACCTTGGGTGAGAAGAGAGGCAGTTGCTTGGGATTGATGGGAGTGGTGTGATACTGAAGTTCGGGATTGTCCATGGGACCCTGGAACGCGATCCGTTGGGGTGCCTTTTCACCTCCCCACTTGCAATTTCCGCTCAAAGGATGAAAAGTATGTGGAGGCATCGGAGCTTGTGTATGCCATTCGGGGTAAGGTCGTTCTCATATAATTCTATTTTCACTCTCATAATTAGGGTGAGAAGCTGACTTATAATTGGGCTCACCCTAGTTTACAGGTCCTCTCGATCCCTGATTTTTACTGCAATATGAGGGAGGGGGTTGTCTTGGAATGCAATACACTCCTCTGGGGGCCTGAAGGCTAGCCTCAATGAAAGGTGAAAAGTTAGTGTGTGGGATATTTGACACCCAAAGGCAGACACCTTTTCATTTTCCAATCCAGGGGGTGGAGAAAGTCGCCCTGCAAAACACAGTCACGCCCTGGGACTACTTATACACAAACTTTATATCTGTTTTTGTGCATGGTATTGGGCTGTTGTTTTACACTCCTTAGAGGTTTCTTTTATGCAAGTTTAGCTATTATATTTCTTATAGGTTTTGTGAATTGATATCTCCTGCCTTCCATCTCCTTTGGTAGTTTCGTCTCGTTTATCTCAGTATGCCTCGTCAAAGGGGACGACCCCATCGTGAGGGAGGTAACCACATTTGTGTCAGGTAGCCTGAATCGGGAATCAATTCACCCTCGAACACTTCTAATAGCTGGGAGATAGAAGAGGCTACTTCCATCTCTCTATATCGCTCCCCAGGCCATGTGGTAGCCCCAACCACACTAGAGTCCATTGCTGAACAACTACGAGATGTCTAGTTGAACATGGATATTCTGTGGGAACATCTATATGATGACCGAAATGAGCTCATGGCGTACATCAATGAAATCTAGTACAACCATAACTAAATACTGGAACAATTGGACAACCTCCAACGCCAAGATCATTGCACTAATTAATATCTCCACAGCCTGGAAGTGGAGGTGGAGCACATTGATTTTCATATGCATGAACATGTCGGCTATTGTTTATCTCCTCCTATAATACCCCCCTCCTTAATATGTTTCCATCACTTTTGGTTAAATTTTTGTTTTCTTTAAGCATGCTAAGGTTACAAGGCCTATCGAAAATAATGGATGTTATATGCTTCCTCTGGTTTCCTCTAGGTCCTGATCTCAACAAGTTGGGTCAGAATGAGAGAAAGGAGCCCGTTGAGATGAATTTTGTACTCAATGTTTTTATGAAAATCTAATGAAAGTAATTTGATTGACAAAAAATAAAATATTGTAGATTACCTCACCAAAAAATAAGATTATTCATGAAGTGTATATTGATTCTATTAACGTAATAGTTAAATAGTTTGAGGGAAATGTGAGAGTTTTTATGGTTAAACTCACCTGTATATTATTGTAATGTTGTGAATTTCACAGAGTAGACATGGAATTTGGGTTTCTTAAGAAATACAACTCTTGGAGTCGTTTCTCCCTTTGCTCAGGATTTGGTGTAAGTTATGGTTATGGTGCAATTAAATCCTTTGTGGTCATCGTTAAATGCCTTCAAAAGTTGATTTTCAGAACTTTGATCCTATCCCTAGAATTTGGTATTCTAGGCAGATGTTTTTCCTTAAGGAATTATGATAAAATTCATAGAATTCTCCTCCTTACAAGTTTTGGTAGAAAGTTGGATGTTGTATTCGAGACTAGATGGTATCATGGTAGACTTGTACTTGGTTCAAATACCTTTCTTGTCTCCTTAGAGCAGATTACATTCGAGTGTGTGAGGGGGTGGATATCTAGATAACACCGAGGATGTATCTTATAGTTCAGGGCATTCAGTTGACCACGATAGTCACACTTTCGAAAGAAACCATATATCGATCGAGCTAGAATCTGTGAAAAGTATAGTTTATTCGAGGTGGGCCCTACTCAGGTGAACACATATGCAAGATCATATGTAACAACCCCGGTGAAAAAGCTCATGTAATAAAAGTTAATAAAGGAAAAATAAGACCACGGTTAAGGGACACTTATTGCAAGATGAATGTTGGGCAAAGATATCCTAGTGGGCATCACTAGATGTGCGTTTTGGCTAAGGAAAATAGGCAAAGGCATTAAAAGGCAAAAAGGCATTTTTGGCACATTTATTATGAAAATAAAGGAAATTAGGAGAAAAGTAAGGTGAAAGGTCATAGGTTGCATGTGAGGAGGAAAATCAAGGAAAAATAATGGAGCATGAAGAAAATAGAGGCCTCATTCATAAAAAGGATTTTGAGGATCAATCGGTAACCTTTTGTCAGTCAAAGTTTTGAGCTCTCTCATTATTCTCTCTCTCTCTCTCTCTCCCACTCTTGGTCACTTAGAGTTTTCTTGGAGCACTCTAGCTTTGGAGCAAGAAATGAAAAGCAAGCAAAAGGAAAGGAAAGGAAAGTAAGGATCAAGGAAGCAAAGCAGGATCAAACAACTTCAATAGGAATACTTGTAGGTAACCTTTTGGATGTGTGAATTCCTAGATGGTTTGATAATGCATGGATTTTCATGTTGGTGTATGGTTCTCTTGTTGTCAATGACATGGTTTTACCGGGTTATGACAGTAGTTTTCAGCCTAGCCTTGCCTTTTTATGGATTCCATGGTATAATGGGATGCTTATCTCGGTTTTGAGCTTTGGTTTTCTAGATGGATTTTAGAATCTGGGGTGGAGGTGGTCTCAAGTTTCATTCCCAAAGGCCTAGGAATCCCTTGACTGGTTTTGGCAGGATACATGGTAAATCCTGAGGGAGGGGTCTCGATTTAGAGCCTAGTGATCTGGGTTTGGATTGCGGTAAAAGATGAGAGACTAGTATCGGTTTAGGGCCTAGTGATTCAGGATTGGATTGTGGTAAATCCTAAGAGACAAAGAGACAAAGATTCCTCAAGGATAGTGATGGATTCCGGATGACAATCCAAGATCAATTCGGTTGTGATCAGAGCATTGATTTTGGTGTGATCACAGTTTGATGAGGGTGGAGGTGGTTTAATATTTGGATTCCCTTGGTTGTTCTTGGATTAGTTGTTCTATGAGGTCCCACATTCATGCTTGGAATATGGCGCGAGGGTGACTGGCTGAAAGAGAGATTTGGTTCAACCATGTCTATGGTCGGGTGGTATGTGGAAGTCCCAAACTTGGTCAGATTTGCCAATGATTAACAAAAGCTAAGTTCTCTTACTTTTGCACTTGTTTATATGTGGATTCAATGGTTGTCATATATATGATATTTATATGGTTTTATGTTGGTTATAAGCATGGTTATATGTCTGTTTCATGTCATGTTATTTCATGTATTTACTTGTAATTGTTAAATGGATGGATGCAAGACCTAATTGATGATATAATAGTTCAATGGAGAAGGTGGTGATCCTTCTTGTTATGTTTCATAAGTATTTTCAGTCATTTATGCTCTCTCTTGTATCGTAGACCTGTAAGTTGCATTTATGCCAAGTGTTTGAAAAAATATTAGCCCTAATTGGGGATGCTCATGCCTAGTCCTGAGGTTGATTTTTGATTTGTTTATCTTGTCATCATGTCTTTGATGGATTCTATAGGTTGTAACAAGTTTTGGGCATAGGCCGGAATTCTGGGCTAGAAAAGTGTTTCAAATCTTGGGGACGCGGGCACCGGCTTGTTGAAAAGAGTCTAGAAATGCTGGAACATAGGCCTGTGAGAGCGACTTTGGCTTCTAGACGCTGTCATGCCCATAACATGAGAGTGACTAGGGGTCAAAAGGCTTCAAACATCAGTGGGACTCAGGGACAGGATGTCTAAGTGGCTGCCATGTCTCCTGAGGGTGTTGTTACTGATGTGGATGTGTTACTTTATGTTTTATATCAATTCCACTTCCTTAAGGTGACCAAGGAGGTTGAATCCCTTATAGTGACCTCTCTCATCACATGTTTACCTTGATTGGTCAGTATCTTGGTTAGACCTGGGAGGAGGGGGTGTTACAACATATTTCCTCGTAAGAGGATGTTGTATTTGGAATATAGAAGTACGAGAGTCCGAGGGTGTGTCAACAATGGTAGTAAGGAACACACCTCATATTTTCATGGAGTTGGGTATAAGGTAGAAGGGTGGCACAACATAGTGGGATTGAGCCCTATATGACCCAAAAGTTAGGTCAACATGACAACAACAACGAGGTAAAGTAAAGCCTACGTGGATGCCATAGGTGCCATAAGTGACATGGGACCATTCGAGGCGATGTGGTAAATCCATGTGGGTCACACATGGTGGTCCCTTGTTGATGTTGCACAATATAATTGGTTAAACTTCAAATGGGCATAGCTTTCAATTTGGGAGTCAGATTGAGAAAAAATTTATATTGCCAGAAAGCTCTCAATGAGTTGAATGTGATGGTATTATTAGTTTTGATTTTTGATGAAGTTGAAAAAAAAGGATATTTGTAACCCCATCTTCATAACATACCTTTGAGGTTAGTTTAAATTATAAAGTAATACGTCCCACATCCTAGAGGAGTTCAATGGGGTGGGAGGGAGTGTACAAAAAATTCTAAAAGATAAAATGAAGTTGGCCCTTCTAGAGGGTGTGGTTATAAAACATGAGACCTTGTATCAAGGGACTACCTTACATGCCATTTTTAATTGTAGAATGATCCTTGATAATACCCTATGTGTGTGGATTAACACGGTCTATAGACAATAGCGAGGATGCTCCAATTTTTTCATATACTAGAATAGAGACAAATCAGTTAATTTTAAGAATGGAAGAGGTTGGGAGCTAATAAGGAATGATAATGCATTATGTAACAACCCTTTGTCACCCTCTTGTCAATATTGCTTTGTACATGTTATGTGGACCAACGTAAGCCAATATAAATATTAAAAAGGATGATTGGATTGAGAGAGGACATAAATTCAAAGTCTGTGAAGGAGAAGTTGTTGGGGAGCCTACTTGAGGAAGGAACAAGCCTGAAATCCTCCATTAATGAGCCACCCATTTTCTCTGTTAAATTAAAGGAACAAACTGAGCCTTTTTATGGGTGCCCAACTAACTAAAGGAACATATGCCTAATCAATTAAGGCTATGTATGGATGCTAATGAGAGAGGATGAGCCATCCCATAATCGTGGCAAAGAAGGCCCTTATCAACATGCCACGAAAAACAACGATAGAAAAGGGAGAGAATTGATGCATGAGGGCATTATGCACACATTCATGTAGGCAAACGACAAAAAAGAAGAAGACACAAAGGCAAGGAGATAGTGTGTAGCTCACTAGATACAAAAAAAGGAAGCATACAATGAAGAAATAAGACACACTGAGGAGACACAAACAATAGGTGGAGCATGGGCTCTAGATTCATGTGTTCTTGATCAGGTGGTGTAAGAGGAGCTAGTCAGTTTACCTGACTAGTCTGATGATAAGAGGGCTAGTTAGCCTAACTGACTAGCCCAAGTCAATTCGATACTCATGTATGTAACACAAGGAAATCTAATTATGGATTATTATATTTGGTCAGACAGTTAGATTGCCATAACTTTCCCGACAACACACACACACACACACACACACACACACACACACACACACACACACACACACACACAGATATATATTAATGTTCTAGTTCTGGTTCGACATATAATAAAGAATATATCTGTGTGCTTCCGCTGGTTCACCATTATTAAGTCTCTTGTATCTTTATCTATGCTTGTCATGTATCTACTTGATGTTTTTTTACTGGTAACAATGCAGGCTATTCACTAGATTACAACATTGGTTCCACTATTGGTAGTCAGAACTTAAATCACTATTATGTAGGCATAAATGTTGACATTAGAAGAGATACAATTATGGTGGGAGACAAAGATCAATAATTACTTAAAGAACTACACAAGAAGGAATCGATTAACAATTACAAAATCTAGAGCCAACTTATTTAAGGAAGCACATGAATGATTTATAGAAGGTTCCCAAGTAGAAATCAAGAAATTCCTCGACTATGTTGCCCATGGAAAAACCTCAGAATGAAACTAATTCTTGACTTCTGTTGAAACTATCAAATGGTAGACGAGAAAATTTACATGAGTGGCTTGAGTTGATCCTAGAAGATTACTGTGAAGAAAAAGTCACAGAAGACCAGATCTCGACCAAACGTATCGAGAACAAATTTGATGACAACCTACACAGTTTCATTTGTACAATCCCCACCCTTTGACATAAGTTTATTTTGGAAAAAGGTGCAGAACATATTATTGAGTATCGACCATTGTTAGGGATACCAACCAACACTGATTGGAGGATAAAACATATGAATTGGTGAAAATTCATTGATGTCCACTGTAGAGATACAAAGGAAGCGTGGGATTATGTCTTAAGCAACTAATCATGGCCAACGAACACTTCCTTGTGAACTGACACTAAGTCGGGTCATCATGGCGGGGGGGGGCAACGAATCGTGAGAAATAAAGAAGAAAAATGAAAAGAAAGAAAAAAAAGTTGGACAAGTACACATAACCTACAAAGATGGAAGTAAAGAAGTCAACTGCTAGGAAGCAATAACAAGAAAGTAACCAATCGAATAACTACAGACAATGCAAATGATCAAACGACAGACTATAAATAGCAAGGGACAAATGACAACAATGATGAGTGCAAGAATACCAGAGGAAAATAATGAAGAATTAGGAGTGTGAGAGCGAAGATGCGAGGACTCCTCAGTAGATTTGAGAAGCATAGCACCGTCCGCACCGATAAAGAATGATGGTCTACTCATATCTCCGAGAGAACAAGTAGACACTATGGAAATCGAAGATTTTGGCCCAACAATAAAAAGAACCCCGACTATGACAATAACAAGTCCCATTGTTCCAGAATTCCTCCAGTCACAAATTTTTCAGAAATACTTGTAGTTTGGCATAAACAAAGAAATCATTAAGAAATTGAAAACCTTGACCAAGATTGACCAAACAATAATAATAATGAAGTAGAGCAAGTACCTCTCCAACTTCTAAATCTCACAATTGTGCTCCCCTACCCCAAATAGTATCCATTGAAGAAGTTCAAAGTTTAGAATCGACCGATGAAGAGTCACGACCCCAAGGAAGTCAGTTCACCAAGTATATAGATAGGGCATGTCAAACTAACGAATCATTGGCAAAATAGATCATTGAAAAAGAAGAAAATAAGAATACATGACCTCACGACAAGCCTGAAAAAATGATCAACCAAATAATAGTCTATCCCCTCAACCACTGAGTAAGATGGGTCTGAATCATATACCCCTCTATGAGGGCGATGAAGACACAAGAAAACACTAGTTCATCTGCAATTTTTTTTGGGCTGCTGATGATGTTAATGATGAAGACAAACAAATGGTGCAGTTCATTGTAGCCTTAATAAAACATGCTTTAACTTGGTTTATGAATCTTATAGAGAAACAACCGAAGTCGAAAAGTGAAATTAAAACTAGTTTTCTTACATCTTTTAAAGCCCAAGATGTTAAGCACTTGGAAGCCCATAAATGAAAGGAAACAAACAAAGACCAAAATGAATCAGTACATGAATATGACAAGCACTTTAAAGATTTATTGAGCCATATTCCATTTACCGTCGATGAACATATTTTAATATAATGGTATGTGGCTTGTTTACTCTAGAAGATTTGTGGTCCAATGGGAATGCACAAACTTACAAATTATGAGGAAGCTCTCAGACTAGCACAATGTATCGAGAAAGACGATGAAGGTCAACTGATTATCTCATTGACTGATAACAAAATTGAAGACAAATTAAAACAATTACAAAAGTATTTAATGTAACTGACACTCTAGAAGAACCCTCTATGGTGTACCAATTCTCATATGGAAGGGCACACGAAAGATATCTATAAATTTATGGACTACTTTGACCAATACGTTTGAAGAATACAGTCCGCCGTATATTGTGATATCTGCCAAGTTGCCTCAAACCATTCAACTAAATACTACCAATACAACGTATGAAACTCTAAGCCTAAATGGTCTTTTATCTATGAGGACAATGTACATTCCATGTAGGAATGCCCACATCATGGGAAAAACAAACCAAACTACTACGATGTCTATCAAACAAAAGCGACTAATCAATTTAGTGAATCATCATCTTACGACAGACGAGAATGTGGCCGAGGAGGTTACGACGGAAGACGATGAGAATACAATGGAAGGGGTCATGGCCAAGGAATATTATATTTCTATACTTGTTGGCAAGAAGGACATGTAGCAACTCATTGTCCCTTGAAAGAATAAATTGATCTGTGCTTCTGTAACATGTGTGTGTTGGGTGATCATTCCCTGGAGGATTTCCATAAAATTATTGAAAAAGTTTTAAATAAATGAAATTTTAATCTATTACAGTCCATCCCAGAGCACAAGATTATGAATTCTAAAAATATTCATGTAGTTACAAGATCAGGAGCAAGAAAAGGTACTAGCAATCAAAATCATCAAGTTATATGGCCAGTAAAAATTTCGACAAAATATTCTAACATGTAGGAACAAACAATACAATGTCGAAAGCGGTATAACTTTTTATGAAAGAAGTTGATCAACAACGATTATCAAAGGACCTTATTCTAGAAGAATTCCTTGAACTACTAAAAGAATATCATTTAGTTGCTCGTTTAGTAGAACTGTTAAATGCTCTGAAAAACTGCTACAAAAATAGAGAAAAAGGGAAAAATCTTCGACAAATTTCACAAGGAAATTAGTTGGAAGATCACGATCCACAGGTCAACTTAGAAATAAATGGATACATGGTTCGAAAATTTGTTGTCAACTTTGGATCACAAGTAAACATTATTCTGAGAGAAACATGGATTAATATGGATCGACCTAATATAAACAAAAAAAATAAAAAAATATCTTAAAACTTGTTGACAAAATATTTATCAAACCAATTGGGACATTTCAACATGTAAAAACTTCCATAATGGGAATCCCAACGACATTCAACTTTGAAGTCATTGAATTAGTTGATGAAATTCCAACATACCCAGCATTAATCGGTCGACCTTGGGGACAAAGAATGAAGGCAACAATATCATTGGAAAAAGATAGAATTAAACTAAAAGGTAACAATAAGAATATTATCATTCCTTTAGACCCATGAGAAGGGAAACCTTGGGTCAAATCTACTGATGACGAATCTGAAATGAGAAAAACTCTATCAAGTATTACATGAAGAACATGGTAATGTTGAACCGAACGCCTATGGTGAAATTATGACTGGTTCTCTCCTTTCTATTAGAAAAAAATCTGACACTGAGCTTTATGAATGGCAGCTTGAAAATTACTAATCCAAAGCAAAAGAATGCTAGACAATACAAGCCATTTCAACATCAATCATTCAACCATGTTATTCTATCAAAGGAGTACCAATTGTGAGAGAAAAAAAATTTGTTGAGAAACACCTTCTCTAATTCTAACAAATTTAACAAATGACTCCAATCACAACATTTGATTTAAGGGAAGAGAATATCCTTTCAATCACATAGATAAAGTAACAAAGCCTATTGGTGAACATGGAAGAATACAAAGTTTAGTGTAAACCCTCAATGAACAAGCAACGAGATGGTCAGATACCCACTCATCCTGACTTCAGACATAGGAAACTGCGACAATGTATTTCATCAAATGCTTCAAAGGGAAAAGGTTATCTACATAAGCAAGCATACCTACTTTTAGCACCAGATAAGATCCTGTCATACCTATCCACAACTGCGAATCAAAATGCAGAAGAAATGGGTACAAAGATAAGCGAGTATGGTCGCATATGTTCCCGAACACTTTAGATGATATACTGAATAAATGGTACAAGTTAGAAGAAGCATGAGGTCATTCACTTCAATTGAAAGAAATAAGGGAAAATTTCATCAAGGATTTCGAGTTCAAAGTAAAGGAACCAAAGTTAATGGATGTAGCTTAAACAATCAAGGAATTTTCTAAAGAAAAACCCGCCGGCCATCACACATCAGCCAATGCTTCAGTAACCTGTAATTATGTATTATACACTTCACAACAAAAAAAGGCCAGCTGGTTAGAAATGGAAGAAATTCCTATTGTTGGTTAAAGTTTTTGTTTAAGAAAAAATTGTCCCGAAAACCACAAAAGAATTCACTTGGTATACAAAGTCGATAAGCAAGAAGTCGAGAAACCAGATAAATTAGATTTCTCGTCGAAACATCAAGAAGTAAAAGTCAGAGATTAGCCAATGGATGAATCAAAAGCACCTGACTAGATGGATGCAGAAATTAAAATATGTGAAGTCGACATATCAAACAATGACCGACCAAAAATTGCTCGTCTTGGTGATTATTGGTCAGATAAACAAATTGAAAAATTCAATGATTTACTCAAAGAATATAAGATGGATGTGCTCAAGACTATAAATATTTAAAAGGATTGGTTAAAGAAATAGGAGAAGTGAAAGTTGATCTAATACTGGGAGTAAAACCAATAAAGAAATGACCTTATAAGCTTGCGCATAAGTTTAAACCTATTGTTCAGATAGAAATAGAGGGAATGCTTGCCGCAGACATCATCTACCCCATTGAGACATCAAAATGGGCAAGCCCTATGCTTGTTTAGTAGAAGAAAAATGACCCAACTAGGTTACGCATTTGCATCGACTACAATGGGCTAAATAAGTTAATAATTAACTGATCCATTTCTAACCTTGTTCGTTGATGGGATTATAAATGAAGTTGTGGGACTCGAATTTTATTCGTTTACAAATGGATTTTCAGGGTACAACTAGGTATCTATAGTGGAAGAAGGCCGAGAGAAAATGAAATTTGTTACTGAGTTTGGTTATTTTGCATATAGAGTGATGCCTTTTGGATTGAAGAATGCACCAACAGTATTTTGGAGGATCATTGTCAAAGAATTTCAAGAATATATTTATAAAAAAATGGCATTGTATTTCGACAAATGGGTAGTATTCACCCTATTAAAAGATCACATTCAATGGTTATGATTGATGCTTGAAAGATGCCGACAAATACATTTATGTTTAAATATTAAAAATTGCATCTTTGTGACGCCAATTGGAATATTGTTGGGCCATGTGGTCTCAAAATATGGAATTATAGTTGATATGGTAAAAATTAAGGTAATCTTAGATTTGAAGCCTCCTATTAATAAAAAACAAATCAAAATATTTATGGACACACAGGATATTATAGACAATTCATCAAACATTACTTCGATATTATATTTTCAATAAATGAGATTTTAAAGAAATATTTTCCTTTTATGTGCTCTACTGAATGTGATAAGTCCTTCAACTATTAAAAAAGAAACTAGTTGAAGCACAAATCCTCTAGTTTCTTGATTGGTCAAAGGAATTCCACATACATGTTGATGCATCAAATGTCACAGTAGGAGCAGTCCTAGCACAACCTGACAATGAATTAATAGACCATCCAATTTCCTACACCAGTTAGAAACTCAACAAAGCTGAAATAAACTACTCGATGACATAACGTGAAGCATTAGCAATTATTTTTTCTCTATAGAAGTTTCAACATTATCTCCTAGCAAACCCTTTCATATTTTACACCGATAATCAAGTGTTAAAATACTTTGTAAATAAACCAGTTCATTAAGGACGATTTTGTCAATGGTTACTATTATTTCAAGAATTTGAATTCGAAGTCATCATACGACTAGGTAAAAACAACTTTGGTCCCAACCATCTATCTCAATCAGAATCTCATGAGGAACTGACTGATATTGAGGATGATTTTCTAGATGCACATTTATTCAGATTTGAAGCAATTCCATTAGAACTTGCTGAAATCGCAGAATTTCTACACACTAGTAAAACACCTAAAGGATTATCAGAAAAGAAGAAAAAGACACTTGCAATAAAAGTAGTACCATATACACTAATAAATGGACAATTATGTAATATTGGAATCAATGAAGTACTTTGACGTGTAGGTTTTAACCCCGTACAGAAATTACCTGCATACAAATTCTAAAACTCAGAAAATAAACAATGTAAGAGCATAACATATAAAACACATATACATAGAGATTTTCCCCTGGATCCCAAAACCAAGACTACCAAATTGATTTTTCATTATATTCCTTTCAATGTTATAATACATATATATACATGCCGAAGCATCCAATACCATGGATTGAAAACCATTGCACCCAAAACCATTTGCGAAAATCATGCACAAAAGTGGCACAAAACCATAGGTAGGTTTGCCCCACCTAATATAGGGTCCATTTTTTTTTTTTCCTTAGGGCGCTGCCCCAGACCTCGTAGAGGGGGGTTACCTAGCCCCCTCAAACCCCC
>APFE030434954.1:14524-31633 GCA_000404065.3 Pinus taeda | reverse complement strand
TTTTTATAATTATTACTGATTTAATGATAAAGGTAAAAGATATGCTATACATGGGAAGTGTTGGCGCTCCTGATTTCCCTGATCAAGGGAAGCCAGCTCCCGCTAATCTCCAAGCCATTGTCTCTGTTCAGATTTTGAGGATGTTTGATAATTTCGATAGCTTCTCTGATCTTTCGTCTCTGCTGCTGCTCCTCCCTTGCGACAATTGAGGCGCTTTCCAAGCCGATATGGTGTTTTGTTTTTGAGGAGTGCATTGCTAAGGCTGAAGTACGAGACCTTTCATTCCTAATATCAGCGCCGTGTTCTTTGAGCCTCGTCTGAAGGGAGCGACCTGTTTCACCAATGTAGCTTTTCCCACATGAACAATCTATTTTATAGACTCCTTTAAGCTGATGTTTGTCAATATCATCTTTTACAGACCTCATACCTTGCCTAATCGTTCCAGGGGCTGAGAAATGGGTGATAATGTTTTTCTTCTTTAGGATTTTAGCGAATTTGTCTGTAACTCCATGGATATAAGGTAGAAAGACCTTACCACACTAAGGTTGGTCTTGGGCCTTAGGTTCATGAGACAACAACTTTCTCTCAGCTTTCTCTATGGCTCTTTAAATCTCCTGTTCCTTGTAGCCTATACTTTTAAAGGTCGCGACTAAATGATTTTTTTCTTCATTTAGATGCTCAGAGTCAGAAATTCGAAGGGCTCTGATAGCAAGAGTGTTTAGAACACCAAACTTTTGAGCCGGGTGATGGTGGGAATCCGCATGGAGGTAACTTTCTGTGTGGGTTAACTTCCTAAATACCTTATGCCCTAGAGAGCCATCCTCTTTTCTGATGATGAGGACATCTAAAAATGGGATGCTCATGTTTTCTTCAAGTTCCATAGTGAATTTTATTTCTGGAGAGATAGAATTTAGGTGCATGAAAAACTTGTCAAGTTCTGCTCTGCCATGAGTCCATTTTATGTTGGTATCATCGACAAATCGCTTCCACCAGGCTGGTTTTAAGGGGTATGATTCAAGGGCCTTCTTTTCAAAGTATTCCATGTAAAGGTTGGCCACGATTGGTGAAAGGGGGGATCCAATTGCCACACCAGATGTCTGCTCATAAAATATTCCTTGAAAGGTGAACACAGTTGACCTTAAGCAGATTTCAGCCAATTTTGCAGTCCCTGGATCAGTAACATCTTTTATAACTTGAATGGCTTCATCTAGAGGAATCTTGGTGAATAAGGATACTAAGTCAAAGCTCAAAAGAATGTGATCACGTTCTATCTTCTCATTTTTAATAAGATTCACAAAACTGTGGGAGTCTTTAATGAAAGAATCAGTATTTCCGACAAGGGGTTTAGGAATTTTAGCAACATACTTAGCAAGCTCATAGGTTGGGGAACCAATAGTATTAACAATTGGTCTAAGAGGGACTCCTTCTTTATGGATCTTGGGTAATCCATAAATTCTTGGGATAGTTTCACAAGAAGGGATTAGTTTCTTCTTCAATTTATTGTCAAGGTTGGAATCTGAGATGACCTTTTTTACCTCTTTCATAATTTTGGGGATGGGATTACTGCTCAGCTTCTTATAACTGCCACATTTTAGGTGCTCATTCATTTTTCATACATAGTCTTCTTTATCCAAGATGACTGCTACTCCTCCTTTATCTGCCTTAAGAACCACAATCTTGTCATTGTTCCGCAAGGATTTGAAGGCTCTTTTCTCTTCTTTACTTAAGTTGCTTTTGGGAGTTTTGGCTTTCCTCATGATGAGAGAGAGTTCCTGTCTTAATGAGTCTTTGTCTTCTAAAGGAAGGTTATTAATAACCTCCTCTATGCTACAAATTATCTTCTCAATAGGGAGATTTTTAGGAGTAACTGCAAACCCCATGCCTCTGCTGAGGACATTAATGATTTCAGGCTCTAACTCCTGGGAAGACAGATTGACAACTTTTCTTCTTAATTTTGTTTCACAAGGGTTCGTTGAAGCCTGACTTTTTCCTTCATTATGGTTTTTAAACTTTCCGCCATGATCCTGCGCATTATTATTGAAACCATTGACTTTACTATCGCTGAGGGATTTGTCGCTCTTCTTAAAACTGATATTCTCATTATTTTTAGGGTTACCCTTTCTCCTGTCTACATCATAAATCTGCGCTTGATCTGCGCTATCATTCTTTTCTTCATTAAGATGCTCAGAGTCAGAAATTCGAAGGGCTCTGATAGCAAGAGTGTTTAGAACACCAAATTTATGAGCCGGGTGATGGTGGGAATCCGCATGGAGGTAACTTTCTATGTGGGTTAACTTCCTGAATACCTTATGCCCTAGAGAGCCATCCTCTTTTCTCCTGAATACCTTGTGATTATATTCTTTGGATTTTCTAGATCTGCCAAGTTTTTGATGGAGTCCCAGCATGATTTTTTCTCACCTGCATTGTTAGGAGCATAAACATTGACTAGATAAATAATTTCCTTAGATTTTAAGTGTTGCAATTTTAACAAAATCCAATGAGTTTTGAGGGACTCAGAGATTAATGATAACTTATTTGAATTCCAGAGCGACCCAAGTCCACCCGATGCTCCACGGGCAGAGGTTGCTTGCGCTCCATCTTTCTTCCAAAAATTTTTGCTTACTTGGAGGAAGGTTGAATCCTCCAATTTAGTCTCCTCAATGAGAAGAATGTCTGGGGCTTCTAGTCTTATTAGACTGTTCATTGCTTCTTCCTTGGCTTTGGTGCCCATTCCCCTACAATTCCAGGAAACTATCTTCATCATTTACTTTTGCTATGATGAGCTCCTTTGGAGCTCTGGGTTTGGATCCTCTTCATCTTCGGGGCTTTTGCTAGGAGTTTCTCTAGCGTTGGCTAGTTGTCCTGAAGCTTGTCTTTGTATGTTTCTTGGTCTCTTTTTTCCTTTGTTGACATTCACCCTCTTGTAAATCTTGTAGGGGTAGACTGTGATTCCCCTATTTCCTCTTCTTCCTCCGATTCTTCGGACTCTTGGGTCTCCTTTTCTTCTTCTGACATCTTCCCTTTGGATCTCTCCGGTACACTTTTGGATTTAGATGGAGAGATCTCCTTCGGAATTTATGGCTCTTGCGTATTCATGATTTCAGATCCAAGGATCTCAAATTTTTTCCCTTGACTTTCCATGGGTGGTTTCTGGGCAGGCCCTACTTGGGGATCTATAGCATTTGCATTTCCATTCTTCCTGAGTGAAGTTTTGGGTCGCTTTACCTGATTCTACCCTTCTTCCTTCCCTTTTTCTTCTACCCCTTTGGATGGGTAGTCTCTGGTGAAGTGTCCGTAGACGTGACACTTCCAACACTTGAATGGCAGTTGTTCATAGTCCAATTTCTGTACATGCAATCAGGGACCTACAATTATTTTGATTCCTTCTGGTAGTTCGACCTCCAGATCTACCTCCACACAAATTCTGGCGCAATCGTATTGATCTTTTCTATTGGCTTTGTATATGAATTTCCAAAGAGTGTTTCCTATATGCTTCAAAGAGTCCCAATTCCAGCAGTGAACGGGGAGATTGGGGAGCCTTACCCATACTAGGACCACTGAAGGGACATCCACCACCGGATCGAAGTCTGGTGTCCATTTATTTAAATACAAACCCTGAGGGTCCATGAAGTAGGGGACATTCCTGAAAATGAGATCCTTGTCCTCTTTCTCAGAAAATTAAAATAAGAAGTATCCTCTTCCGAGTAAGTAAGAGGTTACCTTGTTCTTTACCAGTGGAGCCTAGTTCCTAGCAACCCAGTTCTCTGTTGATTTCGGGGAAGGCTAGAGACTTGTAAAATAACCGACCAAAGCATGATCTGCCAGAGATAAAGCTACCTAAATCGAGCCTTTAGGTGGAAGAGCGATCTCGGGGATATCTTCTATCCTTTTCACGAACTTAGCAGCTTCCACGCATTTCTTCTTAGGTAGGGAGGCCAGCAAGGATCTGAAGGCCTCAGCGGTGGAGGGTGGAGGAGGGGAGGAAGACCCGTGGGGGGAGTCGACTCCTCCATGAAGGGCCAGCAGATCCAACCCTGATCGGTCGCAGTTTGGAGCTAAGCCCTCGGCGGACACGCCCGCAGGGATCAGTATTCAGAGAGAGCGGGCACACTCGCAATCTTCAAAACCCGTGAAATGTGGATCTCATGGGTTGCAGGTTGCAGAGCAGGAGTCAAAGCTTATTTCAACACACTGTCATTGTTATGAGTAATAAATATATTAGTTATTTTGAACTATGAGCTCGTATTATAAATTTTCATTGACCTATGTAATGAATCCTACTTGGAAATTATGATAGATTTTAGTTTCTCTCTACCATAGTGTTTTTTGTAAACATATTTCCTTAGGTATTTTATGTATTTATTATTTAACATATACAATTTAGTGCTCTAGATATACTGTAAACAAGAGATTGACACATGTGTAAAATAATCTCTCAATCATTGATACCTTGATTTCTTATTTTCGATTTCTCATGTCACTCTGGAGTCTATGCTTTCAATGTAACAATATGGAACTCATTATGATTGATAAAAATGTCACCGAACTTGTATATTTGGACGTACCTACTTCCAAAATGTTGAAAGTTGTTCAATCGTTGAATCAAGTGCTTTTATCATTGTATTCATTAAGAATAGTAAAACTATGTTCAATGTTAATTCAATTTCATTTAGCCCTGAATTGGAGGTAGAAACTATTATTTGCATCAATACACCAATAAAAAACATATGTCAAATGAGCATGTTAAAATAGAGTTACGAAGTAGAACAAAAAATGTGTCTACAATTACTCTCCAGCCACCTATTTTTATTTTACTTATGATAGGCCATTTTTTCAAATCTGATCATTGAGCCTCCTAATGGGATCAATCAACATCTTATTCCTCCTTGTAACCATCTTACACAAATCCCTAAGCATGTTCCCTTGATTCCCCAGAGTTTCACATTAAACTGCTTCATCTAAGCCAGTTTAAGGACTAACGCTCCATGTATGCCTATTGGGGTGCAATCACCTACAAGTTGCTCCATTGTGGCCTGTGTTGGTCACCTGCAGGTTGCTCCCCTTTGCACCTACTTTGGTTCTAAAAATATGGGAGAATGATCGAGATTCTAGAAGCTTCCCCTTCTAGGAGTTCCCAGAAGTTGCTTCAATTACTTACCTTAGATAAAACATTTGGATCTTATCGTTCCCGACTTTGGAGTTTTCACCAATTATCCTTTGATCCTATCGCTCCATCAAAGGTGTATCTCAAACCATAGATTGGTAATTGGGTAATGTTAGAAAAATGTATATTATAGAGCAATGGAACACATAAAATATATTTTACAATTATAAACACAGAAAACACATAAAATAAGAGAGACATAGATATACATGGTTCACCCAATTTGGGCTACGTCCTTGGAGAAACAACTAGTCCTTCCTTTTATATTATCCAATGAACTAAAGAGTTACAACCTACAATAGATCTGTTGTAATTCCCTCTTCACTCTCACACGATCTCCTCTCTCTTTCTCACTTAGTATACAAATCTACATAGACGCAATACAATTCCCTCATATATAGCGAGGGTTTGCCCTCTAAGGATAAAAACCCTAAATTAAACATAACTTCTACCGTCAGATCTCTGCCTAGTGAACAACCCAGATTAACCGTATGAAATGATACTTGAGATGTATATGTTTTGCCTTGTAATGAAATGTAGAGTTTTTTGCAAGATGTATGACACTCTGGCTGTCGTTGTATAACCTACCCAACTCCTGCTTGTTACCCGATTCATCTAGAAAACTTTGTAACCAAATCATTTCTTTACTAGCCTATGTAGCAGCGACATACTCTGCTTCCGTTGTTGAGAGTGAAACAACACTTTGCAGTTTTTGAAACCCAACTGATAGTTGTTCCACCTACAGTAAAAACATACCCTGTGGTGCTCCTCTTGTTATCTCCATCACCCGCCATATCTGCACCAAAATATCCCTGTAGAGAAATGTTTGAACCACTAAAGCATAATACTTGATTTGTGGTACCTCTCAAATACCTGAGAATCCACTTCAGCCCCATCCAATGTTCTTTTCTTGGATTGTTCATGTACCTACTTAAAACTGCCACTGCATGTGCAATATCAGGCCTTGTGTATACCATTTCCTACATTAAGCTTCCAACTACTAATGCATATGGAACTTTAGACATATTAGCCATTTCTTCCTGATTCTTGGGACACACCTCCTTATTTAGTTTGAAATGGCTAGCCGAAGGTATACTAACTGGTTTTGCATTCTGCATATTAAATCTTTTCAACACCTTTTCTATGTACTCACTCTGAGACAATGTTAATTTTCAATTCTTCCTGTCTCTAGTTATTCTCATACCAAGGATTTGTTTTGTAGCACCCAAATCCTTCATTGCAAATGAGTTTGCCAATTTTCTTTTGAGAACATTTATTTCTTGCATGTTAGAACCTGCAACAAGCATGTCCTCTACATACAATAACAATATAATATAGATGCCATCCTTTTTCCTTTTGAGATAAACACAATGATCAGAGTGACATCTAGTATAACCTTCTTCAGACATAAATCTGTCAAATTTTAGATACCACTGCCTTGGAGCTTGTTTTAAGCCATACAAGCTCTTCTTCAACCTACACACTAGTTTCTATTTCCCTTTTACCTCATATCCTTGTGGTTGCTGCATATATATCTCTTCCTCCAAATCCTGATGGAGAAAGATTGTATTTACATCTAACTGCTCAAGATGCAAATCTTCAGCCACTACTAGACTTAAAATAATTATGATTGAAGTCATTTTAACAACAGAAGAAAATATCTCATCAAAGTCTATACCCTTTTTCTGTGCAAACCCTTTCACCACAAGTCTAGCTTTGTACCTTTTTCTGCCTCCATACTCTTCCTTCAACTTTTAAACCCATTTATTCTGTAATGTTGTTTTACCTGTAAGCAACCTGACTGAGTCCCAAATCTGGTTATGTGCCAAGGAGTCCATCTCTTCTTTCATGGCTTGCTCCCACTTCTTCCTAGATTCTACCTACATTGCTTCTTCATAACATTCTGGTTTGCTAGAATCAGTCAACAATACATAATATAATGAAGGAGAGTATCATTCAGGGGGTCTACTTGTCCTGGTATATCTTCTAACACCACTTTCAAGTGTTTGAGGTGCTTGTTGCTGTTGTGGTTGTTGTTGTTGTTTTGGCTGTTGATCATTATGATTTTTAGGAACTTCACTTTTTCTGTGATGTCATCAAGGACTGTATATTCTCTATTTTCTTTTTCGTGTTTCTTTTCCTGCATCTGATCCTTATACAAAACATTTTCATTAAATATGACATCTCTTCTCCTAATGATTTTGTGTTTTCCATAATCATAAAAGTGATAACCAAAATCATTAGAACCATGTCCAATAAAGGTACATTTATTTGATTTTTCCTTAAGCTTTGTTCTATTTTCTTTATTAATGTGGACAAAGGCTTCACAACCAAAAGTCTTTAAAAATGAGTAGTTTACGTTTTTACCTATCCATGCCTCCTCTGGAATACCACCATCAAAGGAACATGAAGGCCCTATGTTTATTAGATAAACAACAATATCTACAGCATTTTCCCAAAATTGTAAAGGAAATCCTGCATGCAATCTCATGCACCTTGCACACTCCATGATTGTGTTGTTCATCCTTTCTGACACACCATTTTCTTGTGGTGTTCCTGGAAATTTCTTCTCTATGCGAATTCCATTCTCTGAATAGTACCTATCAAAATATTTGTTGCAATATTCACCTCCATTGTCTGATCTGAGACACTTCAACCCTTTTCCTGTCTCATTTTCAGCCAAATCTTTCCATTTCTTGAAAGTATCAAATACATCATATTTATTTTGAATACAATAAATCTAGGTTTTACTTGTTGCACCATCAATAAAAACAACATAATAATGAGAGCCATCGAGAGATGATACCTGAGCAGGTCTCCATACATCTGTAGGCACAATCTCTAATTTTTCGCTCTTATTTCGTTTCCCAACTTTGAGGAATATGACTCTCTTCCGTTTTCCATAACCCCAATTCTCACATAATTTTAAATAAACATGCTTAAAACCCGACAACAAATTTCTTGAGTGAAGAATCTGCATCCCCTTCTCACTCATGTGCCCAAGCCTATGATGCCACAATGCCATATCTTCTTCTGTAGAGGTTAAAGCATTAACAGAATTAGAAATATCATTGCATAAATACAATGTACCAACCTTTTATCCTTTTCCTATTATGAGGGATGCTTTAGTGACCTTCCAGGTTTTATCTGTAAAAGTAGTTACACATCCTTCACCTCCCAACTGCCCTATTGAAATTTTATTTTTCTTCAGATATGGAACATGCCTTACCTCCTTCAATAGCCATTGATTTCCATTCCGTTGTTTTATGAAAACTGTACCCATTCCAATGATTTTACAGGGTTTATCATCAACTAATCGAACCTATCCAAAATATCCTTGAACATAATCATGAAAATGTTTCCTATCAGGTGTGGCATGGAATGAGGCCCCTAAATCTACCACCCAGGCATCAATAATATTTTCTAATGAAAGAATCAAAGCATCTTGCAACACATCACCTATCACATTCGCTTCATGATTGTTTTCTTGTTATGCGTCTCCTTGTTTTCCCTTCCGAGACTTGCGGTTTTTCTTTAGGTGTCCTTTCTTTCCACATTTCCAGCACACTATCCCTGATCTGGACTTGGATCTAACTTTCCTTGACTTACTGCGATATCCTAGGCTCTTTTCCCTTTCCATTTTTCTTCCCCTAGTCTCTGTAGTCAAAGAATTACCTGATGTCTCACTGGAGCTTTTCCCTTGCATTTCCTTGCTAAGGATTGCACCGAAAGCATAATCAAACTTTAAAGTACTAGATCGGAAGATAGAGTTAATAATCGCCATCACTAAACCATTCAAACTTTCTAGCAATGAGCACAGAAATAACAGAGTCCTAACTTCATCATCAAAAATTACCCCTACAAAACTTAACTGACTAGTAACTGTATTAAATTCATTTAAATGATCAGCAACAGATCAACCTTCTGACATTTTAATATTAAATAAATGCTTCGTAAGAAATACCTTATTTGAGGCCAAGGGTTTTTCATATAGTTTGGCCAATGCCTAAGTTAGACCTTATGTTTTCGTTTCCTTTGAAAAATTAAATGATGCCGATGCCACTAGGCACAATTGTATTGTTCCAAGTGACTTTCTGTCGAGAATATCCTATTCTGTGCCAGTCATAATCGTCGAATTATTTTCCTTTCCGCTCAATGATTGGTACAAACATTTCTGGTACAAATAATCTTCCATCTGCATCTTCCACAGCTGATAGTTTTGGCCGTTAAATTTTTCAACCCTAAACCTATCATCTTTCGCCATTGCTCCCACTTGAACCAGGAACCCTTCTCTCCTGTGAGTTTATCAGCCAAATAGACCTTCAGCTCGGATACTAGTTGTTAGAAAATTATATATTACAGAGCAATGGAACACATAAAATATATTGCAGAAATATAAACATAGAAAACACATAAAACAAGAGAGACACAGATATACGTGGTTCACCTAATTTGGGCTACGTCCACGGAGAAACAACCAGTCCTTCCTTTTATTATCCAGCAAAATGAAGAGATACAACCTACAACAGATCCGCTGTAATTCCCGCTTTGCTCTCACACAATCTCCTCTCCCTTTCTCACTCAGAATACATATCTGCATAGACGTAATACAATTCCCTCATATATAACGAGGGGTTTCCTTCTAGGGAAAAGAATCCTAAATTAAACATAACTTCTACCATCATATCTCCACCTAATGAATGGCCCAGATTGACTACAAAATTACAACAGTTTACAAGGTAATTTTACATCTATTTTTAGCTTCGGCGGCACTACCCCCGAGCCCCCGCTGGGGGGGGGGGGGGGTGGCTTCCCAAAGATCACAGCCGCCCCACCCCGTGCACCCTCCTTGTAGCACAAATATTACGGGCGGTGTTGCCACCACATTACTAACTGGGGTCAAATGCAATGATACCTCTGAATAAAGAAGATAATCAGGCTCCACACCCAACAAATAAGAACTCCCAGCTTACCCTACTTATCTCTATATTCCCATCCTTCTATGTAGTTAGGGGTTGGATTTTGGAGAGTGATTCTTCCCTTATGTTGTTGTAGTGAGTGGTTATTATATCATGCATTTAGGGTGATTGGAGGTGCATATTGTGACAAGGAAAGGACAAGTCAAAAACTTGGAGGGGATCTTCTACAAGATCACCTGCTACTTATGGTTGTAATCTCCTTCCATTTATATTAATGCAAAGAATTCATTGTTTTCTTATATGTCATGTTATTATTTCATATATTTTAATACGATGGTGATGTATTGAATGAAGTACTTAGATGATATTGCATAGATCCTGTAGTTTCTTGGCTTGTTTTATCTGACTGTGCAGGTTTTAATTTTGGCGTTCAAAGCTAGAATTAGAGTTGCCAAGCTAATGAAGGAGAGAAGTGTGTGAAGGATTCAAGGTAGGCCACATTCCATCATATATTTACTTTAAGGAAAAGAATTGGGTTCCTTGTCTCTCCTTTGTTCTATGTTAGCCACCAACCTAGGGGAGATACTTTTATCCACAATCATAAATCTCATATAACCAATTGCCAACTATGAGGGAGAAGAGTATTCCCTTGGTGCTTTCCTTGTCCATTGTGTTTGATTACCTCCTTAACAGACCTTTGTTGTATCATCCAACCAAGAATAGATCTAGGAAGTGATTTCATTGAGCCGTTTTTGCAACATTTGTTTCAGAATCCTCTTTTCGAGGCCCAACGCTCCCTGAGTGCCTTTCACAGCATTGCACCTCACCCAGGCCCGCTTTGTACTAATGTTGCAAAACATTGTTGCCTATTCTACACCAGTGTTAGTCTTTATTTTTGCACAAAGATTTCTTTGGTTTTTGAGCCTCTCTTTTGTGAGCCCACTTCCAGCTGAAACTCCCTGAGTCTTGAGTGCCTTGCAGTCTCTCTAAAGCCTCCATTTGGTCTGCATTTGTGTTGTTTTCCTTTGGTAAGGATTGGTTTTAATTTTTCTTTGTTCTTGTCTTTTGGTCATTTGCAAACCTTTTTTGTTTGATCATTAATCACTTGGATGAATCGTTGTTACGGTCCTCATTCTGAAAAGTGAATTTGAAACATCAATTAGACTTTGAATTAGCAATTAGACTTTGAATATTAGTTTTCTTCATTTTGAAAATTAAGTGTGGTGAAAGGAAAAAAATCTTTCATTTTCATCTAGGGTTTTGTGTGTGAAATTGGAATTCCCTAGTGTGAAATTGCATATTTTTGCTTTCATTTTTGCAAACTTTTGTCCCCCTCAATCGTTGGGGAGGGGGATCAATTGTGTGACTGTTAATCACCTTTGATTGACATATATTTTGATTTTTGAAATTTTCATCCAATTTCAGTTTGAGTCCTCTGTTCATGAAATCTCAGATTACGTTTGATTTCATTGGAATCCTCTTGTGTTTGTTTTGAAGAATTCTCTTTCATAGATCATATTTGCATAGTTGATTTTGCATCATTGTTTTCACCTCTTCCCTACACTAGATAACTTTCATCGAAAATGAAAAGAGTTTTTTTTGTCATATTAGTTGCACCATATGCGTGTTTAGGTGACATCAATTTTTGAGCCTTGAAACTGAAATATAATTCAAGATAAACTATAAAATTCATCTAAATTATAAGCAGAATTTGTAACATTAATGACACACATAGAGGTCTATGTTAGAGATGTGTTTCGATTTTGTTAAATGTAGGAGTTGTTGTTGTTTGTGAGTGTTGCATCCCGAGGGTGAAATCTCATTCCATGTACATAAGTGTATTAGATAGTTCTCCATGTACCTTTGGCTATATCGGATAGGGCTCCATGCATGATAATTATATGAGAATGATCTCATCGAATGGTTATGCATTAGATAACATTACTACAGATTGCACTCCCACATACCATTGAGTATATTTTGGGAGTCCCATATAGGTTGCTATCCATGCATAGGTAACCAAGTCCGCTGCCTTGTAAACCTTGATGCACTGAAAACAACATTTAGGGAGATTTCCTGCACATACGTTAAGTCCTTGGTTTTCCAAGGTGTATATTTCAGTTCATGGTTGCTTAGTAAACCTATATGCTTAGTTACCCCTTTGTTACATCCTCCCCGTGGAACAACTCCTTAGTAGATCTTAGGTTGGGACTAATGGCAACAATTCTAGAGTCTACCAATCAAGGGAACCCCTTTGACAGGAATCCTGGTCCTTTTCCTTCTTTTAGAAATATTGGTGCTTCTTGTATGACAATGTTGTATTGGAATTATGATACAAATGTTGTCCTTGATGGGAAATCACTCAGAGCACAATTCTGTTTTGATAAAAGGAAGCTGACAATATAACAAGTATATTGAGAGGTAACAGGGCAATGGTACAGAAGAACAGGAAGATGGAACTAAGGTCTACTAATTAAAATAAAGAAATTGAATGAAAAGGTTGAAGTAAACCAGTTTAAGAAGTATATGCAGGTCCACTTAGTCAAAATAATATATACACATTGGTCCATAGAACAAAAAGAGCATATAAGTATACACACACTCTCACAAGAAGAAAAGCGCGTATAGGTTGGAAAGTCAAGAGTAGAGATTACCAGGGGTCAATACCATGGTATTAGCCCACAATATCGAGTGGAGTAACGATTATTTGATCTTGCCCAAGAATACCCTAGGTCACTAAGTGGTTTTGGTCTGAGGTATTAAGAAAGGACAAAAACTATATAAGGAGGAGAAGATCATAATGCCATGTGTGCAAATGAATGGGTTTCTTAGGAATACTTCTATCTGAAGTATGTTTTATGTTGCAAGGGCTATATTGGTGATTTGATCTGAAATATTTATGTGCTCCTTGAATTCAATGTTGGATCAGGATCATGATACCTGAAATGACTTATCATTGAATGATCTAATATCGGTTGGGCTAGATTTGATTATGTAAACATGTTTTATTCTTTAAATGTCATGATCTCAGTTTATCTAAAATCCAGAATTGCAACAAATTTATGAGCCAATATTTTCAGATCTGTACGGTAGTTCGTCTCCATAAAAGCACGTGTACACGTAGTTTCTACTCTTCCAAGTAGCATATACAAGAGAAAATGCTTTTTCTTCAGATCTGAGTGATCTATCTGATCAGTTTTGTTGTTTTACTACTGTCTGTCAATGAAGTCTTCTCAGATCTGAATGTAACATTAAATGCATAAGGAGTTTGGTATCTGATTGATTGATTGTATAAGTGATAGGAGTGATCTCTGCTACTGTGTTTGTAAATTTCTGTAAATAGATAATAGATGGTCAATATATTGCTGATTGGTATAAAATTGATTAAGAAGTTTTATGTTTCAGTAGTTTTGAAGGTATACATAGGTTTGATTATAGGAAGTAGCATATACACGCAGGTTGGGTTTAGTAAAGTAGAATATACATTCTGATGCATGATTTTTGAGATTACAACTAGTTCTTAATGATAATGTAGGTTTCTGGGTTCAACATAGTGTTTTGGTGACAGTGATTTGATTGTTCAAATTAACTGAATGTTGGTTGATGCAGATAAAGTTTCAAATTATGATGGGTCTAGTATGAAAATTTGATGAAATGAGGCCTTCATGTGTATTGTTGTGTACTAGGAGCATCAAGTCTAAAAATTTATGAAACATGGTCCCTGGAGGAATAAAGAAGGTTGTAGCCTTCTGTAGGCTGGCAGCTACATACTAGTAATCACATTGGCTAGTACAAGAGGTAGGGGGTTATAGCTCCCTTCCAGTAGAAGCTGGAAAATGAGAGAAGGATGTAGCCTTCTACAGGTGGGTGCTTGCGTACTGGTATGAGTCTGCACTAGTACAATATTGTAAGCAGATTTTCTTATTGTTAAAAGAAAACAGAGATGACAGGAGTAGGTGGTTTTCACCCACATTGGGTTTCCACCTTAAATCTTGGTGTTCATGTGGGTTTCTTATGTGTGATGGTTTAATCTATTTTTACTACTCTGTTTAATAAGTTACTGATGCACTGGTTAAAGATCAACACATGATAAATTGTCTAAATCACAAGTTTTCTAGGTGTACATTGGTTTATCTAATCATAGTTGCGTGTAGACGCTTGTTCACTTCACAGAAGTAGCATATATAAATATGTTTGAGAAAAGAAAAATGATTGATTAGATAATACTGATTCACCCCCCTCTCAGTATTATTTCCAACAATTGGTATCAGAGCAGATCCTTATGAAGAAGCTTGATCGTTTGAAGGAAGATATTTCAAGATGAATAATCAAGAAGGCATGGGATCCATCAGACCACCAATCTTCAATGGGAGCAACCTATTATATTGGAAAATAAGAACCAGAGCTTATCTACAATCGCTTGGAGTAGATGTTTGGGAAATTGTAGAAGGAGGATATCAATTTCCAGCAGCAATTCCTATAGAATCTGTAGGTAAGAAGTTATATGAAACCAATGCCAAAGCTATCAATACATTATTGGGAAGCTTGTGAGAATTAGAATTTTTCAAAGTCATGCAGCTCAAGATAGCCAAAGGGACAAAATCATTCAAATCTACAAAGGCGACTCTAAGGTAAAATGTGCTAAGCTTCAAACTCCCAGAATTCAGTATGAAACTCTTAAGATTCATAGTGATGAGAGTGTTGCTAGTTACTTCTTACATATAGATGAGATTGTTAATTGTATGAAGAATCTAGGTGAAGAGATAAAGGAAGTTACATTAGTGGAGAAAATTTTGAGATCTTTGTCTTCTAAATTTGAGTCAAAAGTGTCTACCATAGAGGAAAAATAGGATCTTCAAACTATTACAGTGACTCAACTCCATGGAATCCTAACTACCTTTGAAATGAGAAAAGGAGGTCCATTAGATATGAGAGAAACCTCTTTTAAGACATCAGGAAAGGGAAAAGAAAAGGATGAGCACAAAGAATCAAGACACATTTCAAAAGAAGAGGATGAGGTAAATTTTGTCAAGAAGCTTCAATGGGGTTCCATAAGATTCATAGGTAAGCTACCTTTCAAATGCTTTACTTGTGGTAGAGTCAACCACTATGCTGCCAAATGTCCTCATAAATATAAATATGAAAAGGGAAAGGAATATGCTAAAGGAAATAGAAAACAGGTTGTGAATAAAAGGAGTTACTATACACGTGAAGATAGTGATGGTTTATCTAATAGTGATGAAGATGAAACTGAATAAGATTATAGACTACTCATGGCCTATGACAATGATGATTTTTTGGATGCATTAGAAGAGGAATATTTTCTTGAAGAAATAACTAAACTAAAAATATCTTTAGAAGAGAAGAATATGATCATAGATACTTTAACACACCAACTTGCTAAAAGAGAAAATCACAATGAAAATATAGAATGTGAAATTGTGAGTCTAAGAAAAGAACTTGAGAAAACGAAATATCTTAATCTTAGATTTGCTGAAGGATCAAAAACTTTAAATGAAATCATCAAAGTTCAACGTTCTCCTCTGATAAAGACAGGTCCTGGATATACTGAAGAATCATCTCAATCACAGAAGCCGTCGACCTCCACCAGAAGCTATCTTGATACAGAAAAGACCAGTGAATAGTATGTCAATCATCAACAAAGGCCTAAAATTACTCATTAGGTAAATCATAATAAATTTACTCCAAGGATGAATATCGGTAGAAGCCGCAAGCAATAGGTAAACAATGATAAAAGATTCTATGATGGAAGAAATTTCTGTAATGGGAAATGTTTTTCATGTCATAACTTTGGGCACAAGGCTGCTCAATGTGTTGCTTAAAAAACCATCATGACTATAGAAGCACGAAATCAAAGGGATGTAACATGAATCAAGAAAAGTTCCTATAATAACTTTTCTCCTCTTGAAAATGAAATAGAATTCTCTATTTGTAATAAATTTGGTAATGAAGAATCTGAATGTAGGAGTAAATTTCGGCCAACACTTCAAAAGGAGCAAACACCATTAAATCTCAAGATATGGACAAGGAAGGAATCTCAAACAGAAATATGTGGTATAACTTTGTATTCAGAAGGACAAGAAAATCAGTGGTACACCGACAGTGGATGCTTCAAACACATGAAAAGTGATAAAGAGAAACTTCATTCATATAATGCTTTAGAAAAGGAAAAGAATGCCTCATTTGGAAATGATACTCTAGCTGTCATTAAAGGTAAAGGTTCCATTTTATTGAAAGAAAAGGTTAAAGCTCGAAATGTCATGTATGTAGATGGTTTAAAGCACAACCTCTTGAGTGTCAGTTAAATGTGTGATCAAGGAAATGGCATGGTGTTTCGATCAAATATATGCGTCGTTCATGAGCTTGATACAGGAAAAACCGTGATCAAAGGTACAAGAACTCCAAACAAATTATACATACTCAAAGGAGGACAACAACAATGCTATCTGAGCAAAACAGATGAAAACTGGTTGTGGCATAGAAGCTTGGGACATCTAAGCTTTTCTCAAATAAGAAAAGCATACAGGCTCAAGGCAGTTTAGGATCTTCTAGATATCAGTATCCCAGAAAATAACATATGCAAACCATGTCAAATCGATAAGAAAACCAAAGTTCACTTCATTGAAAATGAAGGGTCAAAAAGTAAGCCTCTTGAACTCATCCATACTAATTTATGTGGACCAACAAAGAAAAGGTCTCCTCAAGGAGAAAAATACTTTATTTTGTTTATTGATGATTTTTCCAGGATGTGTTGGATAGGTATTCTAAAGCATAAAGATGAAGCATTTGAAAAGTTTAAAGCCTTCAAAGCTTCAGTAGAAAATGAATCAGATCGAAAAATCAAATGTCTAAGATCTAATCGAGGGGGAGAATTCATATAAGAAGAATTCTTTGACTTTTGTGAACAACATGGAATAAAAAGGGATTTTTCCACCGCAAGAACTCCTCAGAAAAACAGTTTGGTAGAAAGGATGAACATAACAGTTCAACAAATGGCTCGGGCTA